>CM042834.1:2604247-2676835 GCA_023653725.1 Bungarus multicinctus | reverse complement strand
GACCCTGTAATCTGGCCCACCCTGGGATCTGCCTGTGAGATCCCAAGTGAGCGAGGGAGATCCCCAGTGTAGGAGTGGGACTCCGGTCGGTCTTCCCCTCCAGGAAGGGTCGCAAGTGCAGCTTCCCCCACCCAGAGCCCAGCCAAGACCCCTGATCCTCCCTTCTCTTCCGGCCCAGGCCCAGAATTCAGGAAGGTTCCCCGTCTGAGCAGCGGCTCTTCCTCAGTCCCCCTCCCCAATTCTCAGCTGAAGGACAAAGGACCCGCCCCGCAGTTTCACCCCCTGGAAAAATCTCTGTCTCTGTCTCTGTCTCTGTCTCTCTCTCTCTCTCTCACACACAATACACACACAGCTTCTTCCTCCAACCCCCATCAGCTTCAGAGGCGCTTGGGTTTCGCTTCCCCAGCCTGAAGCTTTGGGCTCCTCCGAAGCGGAACTGAAGAACTGGCCAGGATCCAGCAGGCAACAAGCCAGGATTCTTCAGGGATTGTCCTCCTCCGCCCCATGGCTGAGTCTCCAGGTGGGGGAATAGAATAGAATAAGAATATAATAGAATTAAAATAGAATAGAGAATATAGGAGAGAATAGAATACAATAGAAAATAGAATAAGAATAAGGATAGGATAGAATAGAATAGAGAAAGAAATGGAATAAGAACAGAACAGAATAGTAAGGAATGTAAAAATAGAATAGAATATAGAATAGAATAGAAAACAGGATAGGATAGGATTGGATTGAATTCTTTATTGGCCAAGTGTGATTGGACACACAAGCAATTTGACTTTGGTGCATAAACTCTCAGTGAACATAAAGAAAAAATAAAATACATTCGTCAAGAATCGTCAGGTACAACACTTAGTGATAGTCACATGACCCTCATTGGCGCAGTGGTTAGAGGGCAGTACTGCAGGCTCCTTCTGCTGACTGCCGGCTGACTGCAGTTTGGCAGTTCGAATCCCACCAGGCTCAAGGTGGACTCAGCCTTCTCTCCTTCCAAGGTGGGTAAAATGAGGACCGAGATTGTTGGAGGCCAGAGGCTGACTCTGAAAACCACTTAGACAGGGCTGGAAAACATATGAAGAGGCATATAAGCCTAAGGGCTATTGCTGTTGCTAGTCATAGGTTACTAATAGGCAATCAAAACATGTTAGGAGAACAAATAAAACAATATAAATTGTAGACATACAAGCAACCTGGTTATAGTCATAAGTGGGAAGAGAAAGGTACTAGGAAAGATGAGAAGAAGAAGGGTAATACAGTGACCATTAATTGGCCCTGGGCCCCATTGGAAGTGGCTGAAGGAGCCCTTCCCGACTCCTGAGGAGACCCTGGAGAGCCCATGAAAGAAACCAATGGAGGGTTGGACAAATGTCACTCAAAGGGTTGGACAAATGTCACCCAAATTCTCGCCTTGGGACCCTCTGTGTGAGGACCCTCCCTGCTCTCTGGAGAGGCTCTGATGGAGGAAAGAGGGAAGGAAGGACAGGAAAAGGGGGACCAGCATGGAGGGGGAGGGGCTCCGTTGTAGTGGTGGGGAGGACACTGTTCAAAGGGCCTTGGCTGGTTAAACCAAGTTGACTGCACGTAACCATCATCAAACAACCCGATTAGAGGAGTCCTCTAGTCCTTTTCTCCATCGGTTGAAGCACATTGAAGAAAGTAGCCGTTGACTTATAATGGTTCATTTAGTGACCGTTTGGCGTTGGGTTGGGTGGCTTCTAATATACCCCCCTGGCTGTGTCTTTCTTTTCCCCCTTTTATATTAACTGAAATGCATCGAAGGAAGTTTTCATCTTTCTTCTGTTGTGTTTCTATGGTGGTGTGTGGTTATTGTTTCTATGTAGTGCAATTTCACTTCCTCTTTTATTACGTCTGTTCCTTATTTATTTATTTAATATACAAAATACTAAGAAAAACTGAAATAGGAAATTAGGAGAAGGAGAAAGAGGGGAAAAGAAAGTCTGAGGTTCAAGGGAAAAACGAACAAAAAAGGCTTTGACTTCAGGCTCTCTTTAAAACATTGCAAGATTTAAAAAAAAGAAACATTCCGGCCTCAACTTCTTCGCTTTTGCACATTAATATGTTATCAGCCATTTCTAGAACGACAATTCAATCTAATGGACAAAAGGAAAGTCATTTAGGACCTTTTTCTTTTGAACTCTTTAAATGTGAAAATATTCCATTTAATGGCTGGAGAAGGAAAGCGCACGAAGGCCCCAAACACCCCTTTGTGGCTGAGGGAGAGAGGGCTCCTGCTTGAGGCATCTGCGCTCTGATTGGATGCTGAGGGTGGAAAGGGGGCGTTTCCCTGTTTTCTCACCTTTTTCTTCTCTGGGCTGTTTGAGATTTACCTCAGGATGTTCCTGACTGTCTTCTCTGCTGCGACTGTTAAATACATTTATATTGATATAAACTACAAGTTTGTCTCCGTGTCTCCCGCTTCCTTTGGGCAGCAGCTGCGCGATTCCCCCACATTCAATCTCTTCAGTTGTACCTGCAGGTCATGATTTGGTTTGAAATAAACTTTTAAGCTCAATAAATCTGACAAACATTTTATGTTATGAAAGATCTGGATTCTCCATTCCTGCCGTTTGCTGTTTGCCAGGGAACTCAATGCTTTGAGTGCG
The DNA here is from genome assembly GCA_023653725.1 of Bungarus multicinctus. NCBI lineage: Eukaryota > Metazoa > Chordata > Lepidosauria > Squamata > Elapidae > Bungarus > Bungarus multicinctus. The sequence goes on along the minus strand of CM042834.1, from coordinate 2,674,208 downwards.
AATCGTGGGAGGAAGGAGATTTTATTCACGGGGAGGGAAATCAGCCCTGGGACTCCGTCCTAAGAATCCACCCTCTGAGCTGAATTTCCTTCTTCTGGAGGGGAGTTGGAGGAAATATTTTGCGCAAAGGAGGGAAAAAAATCAATTTCCACAGATATTTGTAAGAGGATCTGAGCCGATTTTCTTCCTTGCAAAAGATTTCAGTATTATTTAAGAAGGGAGGAAGGATGGATGGATGGAAAGTATATGAAACCGAAGAATAAATTTATAATTTATAAAACCACCTGGAATTTTAATAGAAATTCTGGGATTTCAATAATCCTATATCCCCCACTAAAGGATTACAGTCTTTTAACCATTATAGTCTGGAAATCTCCCCCCACCTCACAAATTATCCAAAAAATCAGACATTCTGTTTCTTGTGCTCATGTTTCACTAAATCAATTGAAAACATTTCTTCTAGTCTTCGGGAGAGATTCAGGTTCCACTGAGTTAAGCAAAGGCGGGTTAAACAGATCCTGAATTCCAGATTCTGTTTGAAAAGCTTTGGGGGTCCAGAGGTGGCCTGGATCCTTTCCAGGGATGGGGGGCTGGAGGGGTTAAACTCCCCCCTGGCCCAGCACCAGCCTCAGCAGGCTAGAACTGGGTCCCCCCCTGCAGCTGAAAGAGGCGGCAGACTCCGCATCTGCCCCCCAGTTGTGTATCTGGACACAGCCAGTTGCACAAACTCAGGCCCAGATCCAGGCAGCCTCCGTGGGGCGTCCAGCCCTCGCCTGACCAAGGCAGAACCTCTGGGCTCCTTTCCTGCTTTATTGCGCTTTTCTCTGAGTTCTCTCTGCCATCCTCAACTCTTCACAGATACACACACACACACACACACACACAGAGTTTCTTCCTCCAACCCGCATCAGCCTCAGAGGCGCTTGGCTTCTGCTTCCCCAGCCTGAAGTGTTGGGCTCCTCCGAAGCAGAACTGAGGAACTGGCCAGGATCCAGCAGCAACAAACCAGGATTCTTCATCAAGGCAGCTCAGGGATTGTCCACCTCTGCCCCATGGCTGAGTCTCCAGGTGGGGGAAAAGAATAGAATAAGAATAGAATAGAATTAGGATAGAATAGAGAATATAGGAGAGAATAGAATACAATAGAAAATAGAATAGAATAAGAATAAGAACAGAATATAATAGAGAATGAAATGGAATAAGAACAGAACAGAATAGTAAATAATATAAAATGGAATAGAATATAGGATAGGATAGGATAGGATAGGATAGGATAGGACAGAACAGGATAGGACAGGACAGGACAGGATAGGATTGAATTCGGCGGCTTTTGATACTGTCAACCACAGTATCTTATTGCAGCGGCTGAGGGGGCTGGGAATGGGAGGCACTGTTATGCGGTGGTTCTCCTCCTTCCTCTCTGACCGTTCGCAATTCGTGTTGGCAGGGGGGCAGAGGTCGGCCCCGAGGCCCGTGGTTTGCGGGGTGCCTCAGGGGTCAGTGCTCTCGCCTCTTCTGTTCAACATTTATATGAAGCCGCTGGGTGAGATCATCCGTGGCTTTGGGGTAGAGTTCTATCAATACGCTGATGATACTCAGCTGTACATCTCTACCCCGGGCCACCCTGATGAAGCCGTCAAAGTGATGACCCGGTGCCTGGAGGCTGTGCGGTGTTGGATGGGGCGGAACAGGCTTCAGCTCAACCCATCTAAGACTGAGTGGCTGTGCTTCCCGGCACCCCGGTACAGCCAGCTGGTTCCATCGCTGGTTGTGGGGGAGGAAACTCTTGCCCCCACAGAGAGGGCCCGCAATCTGGGTGTCCTCCTGGATGTGCGGCTGTCATTGGAAGACCATGTGGTGGCCGTCGCCAGGGGGGCTTTTGGCCAGGTCCGTAGGATCTACCAGTTGCGGCCCTTTCTGGATCGGGATGCGCTTCATACGGTCACCTCCGCCCTGGTGACCTCCCGCCTAGACTATGTCAATGCTCTCTACATGGGGCTGCCTTTGAAGAGCATCTGGAGGCTCCAGCTGGTGCAGAATGCGGCCGCACAGGTGGTGTTGGGGGCTCCTCGGGGCTCCCATGTTACGCCACTTCTGCACGAGCTGCATTGGCTCCCGGTGGCCCTCTGGGTGCGCTTCAAGGTCTTAGTTATCATATTTAAAGCGCTCCATGGCTCGAGACCAGGATATTTGAGAGACCGCCTCCTGCCATTATCGGCCTCCCAACGATCGATACGCTCCCATAGAGTTGGCCTCCTCGGGGTGCCGCCGGCTGGACGGCTGGCGACCCCGAGGATGCGGGCCTTCTCATTGGGGGCACCCTCTCTCTGGAACGAATTACCCCAGGAGATGAGTACCATCCCTGATCTCCTGACCTTCCGCCGTGCATTGAAAACTTATTTATTTCAGCAAGCCGGTCTGGCCTAGGGGTTTTTAATTTTTTTAATCTGGTTTTAATCTCTCTTAATCCCCTTATTTTTAATCTTTGTAAGAGCCAATGTATTTAATTCTTTTAATTTTTTAAATATTGTATATGTGTTTTATATGTGCATTTTATTCTGGCTGTTCACTGCCCCGAGTCCCTTTGGGAGAGGGGATGGTATATAAATTCAAATAAATAAATAAATAAATAAATGAATGAATAAATAAATAAATAAATAAAATTCTTTATTGGCCAAGTGTGATTGGACACACAAGGAAATTGTCTTTGGTGCAGAAGCTCTCAGTGTACATAAAGAAAAAACAAAATACATTCATCAAGAGACATAAGATACAACACTTAGTAATAGTCACATGAGCCTCGATGATGCAGTGGTGAGTGTGCAGTACTGGACGCTCCTTCTTCTGACTGCTGGCTTCCTGCAATTTGTCAGTTCTAATCCCACCAGGCTCAAGGTGGACTCAGCCTTCCCTCCTTCCAAGGTGGGTAAAATGAGGACCCAGATTGTTGGGGGCAAAAGGCTGACTCTGCAAACCTCGTAGAGACAGCTGGAAAACATACAAAGCAGTATATATTGTAAGCCTAAGGGCGATTGCTAGTCATAGGTTACTAATAGGCAATCAAAACATGCTAGGGGAACAAATAAAACAATATAAATTGTACACATACAAGCAACCTGGTTATAGTTGTAAGTGGGAAGAGAAAGGTACTGGGAAGGATGAGAAGAAGAAGAGAAATACAGCGACCAATCCTTGGCCCTGGGCCCCACCGGAAGTGGCTGAAGGGGTCGTTCCCGACTCCCGAGGAGACCCTAGAGCTCAGGAAAGAAACCAATGGAGGGTTGGACAAATGTCACTCAACGGACCTAAATTCTCCCCCTTGGGACCCTCTGTGTGGGGACCCTTCCTGCTCTCTGGGGAGGCTCTGATGGAGGAAAGAGGGAAGGAAGGAGAGGAAAAGGGGGACCAGCATGGAGGGGGAGGGGGAGGACACTGTTCAGAGGACCTTGGCTGGTCAAATCAAGTTGACTGCACGTAACCATCATCAAACAACCCGATTAAAGGAATCCTCTAGTCCTTTTCTCCATCAGTTGAACCACATCAAAGAAAGTAGCCGTTGACTTATAATGGTTCATTTAGTGACCGTTTGACGTTGGGTTGGGTGGCTTCTAATATACCCCACCAGCTCTGTCCTTCTTTTCCCCCTTGAAATGCATCGAAGGAGGTTTTCATCTTTCTTCTATTCTGTTTCTATGGTGGTGTGTGGTTATTGTTTATATATAGCGCAATTTCACTGCCTCTTTTATTACATCTGTTCCTTATTTATTTATTTAATATACAAAATACTAAGAAAAACAGAAATAGGAAATTAGGGGAAGGAGAAGGAGGGGAAAAGAAAGTCTGAGGTTTAAGGGAAAAAAAAGAACAAAAAAGGCTTTGACTTCAGGCTCTTTTTAACACATTGCAAGATTTTTAAAAAAGAAACATTCCGGCCTCAACTTCTTTGCTTTTGCACATTAATATGTAACCAGCCATTTCTAGAACGACAAATTCAATCTAATGGACAAAAGGAAAGTAATTGGGGGTCTTTTTCTTTTGAACCCTTTAAATGTGAAAATATTCCATTTAATGGCTGGAGAAGGAAAGCGCACAAAGGCCCCAAATACCCCTTGGTGGCTGAGTGAGGGACTAAAGGGATCTGCGCTCTGATTGGTTGCTGAGGGTAGAAAAGAGGCGTTTCCTTTTTTCCCGCCTTTTTCTCCTCTGGGCTGTTTGAGATTTACCTCAGGATGTTCCTGATTGTCTTCTCTGCTATGACCGCTAAATACATTTATATTGATATAAAACTATAAATTTGTCTCGGTGTCTCCCGCTTCCTTTGGGCAGCAGCTGCGCGATTCCCCCACATTCAATCCCTTCAGTTGCACCTGCCAGTCGTGATATGATTTGAAATAAACCTTCAAGCTCAATAAATCTTACAATCATTTTATGTTATTAAGGATCCAGATTCTCCATTCCTGCTGTTTGCTGTTGGCCAGGGAACTCAATGCTTTGAGTGTGAAGATCGTGGGAGGAAGGGGATTTTATTCACGGGGAGGGAAATCAGCCCTGGGACTCAATCCTGAGAATCCACCCTCTGAGGTGAACTTCCTTCTTCTGGAGGGGAGTTGGAGGAAATATTTTGCCCAAAGGAGGAAAAAAAAATCCATTTCCACAGATATTTGTAAGAGGATCTGAGCGGATTTTCTTCCTTATAAAAGATTTCAGTATTATTTAAGAAGGGAGGAAGGATAGATGGATGGAGAGTGTATTAAAACGAAGAATAAATTTATAATTTATAAAATAACGTGGAATTTTAATTGAAATTCTGGGGACTTCAGTAATCCCATATCCCCCACTAAAGGATTACAGCCTTTTAACCATTGAATCTGGAAATCTCCCCCCCACCTCACAACTTATCCAAAAAAGCAGAGATTCTGTTTCTTGTGCTCATGTTTCACTAAATCAACTGAATACATTTCTTCTAGTCTTCGGGAGAGATTCAGGTTCCGCTTACTTAGGCAAAGGCTGGTAAAACAGATCCTGAATTCCGGATTCTGTTTGAAAAGCTTTGAGGGTCGATAGGAGGGCCTGGATCCTTTCCAGGGATGGGGGGCTGGAGGACCCAAATTCCTCCCTGGCCCAGCACCAGCCTCAGCAGGCCAGAGACAGGTCCCCCCCCCCGCACCCCCTCCCTGCAGCTGACGGAGGCAGCAGAGTCCGCACCTGCCCCGCAGTTGTGTATCTGGACACAGCCGGTGGTACAAAGTCAGGCCCAGATCCAGGTAGTCTTTGTGGGGCTTCCAGCCTTCGCCGGACCTAGACAGAACCTCTGGGCTCCTTTCCTGCTTTATTGTGCTTTTCTCTGAATTATCTCTGCCATCCTCAGCCCTACACATACACACACTCAAACAAATACATGTCCTATGTCGCTTAGAAGCTCTCAGCAAAAGTAACCGCAGCTGTTCTCTGTGGCTGAAGCTCTCCCGGGCTCTCATTTACTCTCTCTCTCTCTCTCTCTGTTCTGCCCTCCCTCCCTCTCACTCACACTCTTTCTCTCTCCCTCTCCCTCCCGGGGTCCTTGGAAAAGGAGGGGCACCTGTTCCCCATCCCCACCTTTAATAATTAGGACTTTGCGCCGGCGCCAGATTGAAGCCCCCATTTTGCGGAGCGTCTCTCCTCCCCCACCAGGAAAAAAAACCAGGATTCAGAGAGGCGAATCAGGAAACCCGGGTGGGGGGAGAGTCCCCTCTGGACTGCGGGGAGCGGAGTGGGGTCGGGAGGAGGCTACCAGTCTGGAGCTGCGGCGTCTTCTGCCTTTGCTGCCTCCCCCCAAGGCCCTTCGCTTCTCTCGGAAGAGGCTCCGGAGCGGCTGGGGAGGCAAAGAGCCCGCCTCTCTCTCCGCTCCCCCCTCGCAGCCCTTCAGCAACGGCTGTCCCGCCTTCCTCCCCCCCTCCCTCCCGAACCAGGCGAGGGAAGGAAGCCGGGAGGGGGGAGTCTCGGGGGGGGGGAGGAGAAACGCAGGCGGGTCCCTCTCGGAAGAGCCTCCCGCCCAGATTCCCTCCCACGAAGAGACCCCCCCTCCTCCCTTTTGGGACTCTGGACCGCCGGGCTTTTCTTTCTCCCAGTGACTGGGGGGAATCATGGGGGTTTTATTGGGTCTTCGCCCCCCCCCCCCAAGGAAAGCCAGCCGGGCTTCCCCTCCAAGCTTCCCCCTCCTCCCTCCCCCCATCAGCCCCACTTTGGGACAGAGGGGACTTGCTAGGAATACGTGTAGGGCCACGTCGGAGCGCGCCTTCTGACCCTCCGGCGCTCGGACCGCCACTCTCCCTGCTCCTCCAGGCCGGGTTTGCTGAGGGGGGGAGCAGCCCTGATGCCTCTGTTCCCCCCCCCAGTTCCCCCTCCCCCATCGCTGCCCGGCTGCCTGGAAAGGGCGGCGCGTTTCCAAGGCGGCAGGAGGGGCCCAAGAGTGTCCCGCTGCCAGCGCCGGCCCAGGCCCCGCCAAGGGGGGCGCTTCCCCCGGCCGCCCCCTTCCTTTTCTTGGCCCCCCACTATTCCTGGGTGGAAAGGCCCCTCCCCCAATCACGGGGGGGGGCAGTCTCCTCCCTCCCAGAATCTTCTGCCTTTGGCTTCCTTCCTGGCAAAGGGGCCGGTTTCACCCCCGGCGCTGTGGGGTTTTCTGACCCACCGCAAATACCGGTAGCAACTCGGGTTTTGGTTCAAGGATCGCTGTTGTGGATCTCAGTGGGGGGAAAGTAAGACCCCTCCCTCCCAGTGTGTCCACCTATTCTCCAAAGGCCCGGAAGGCAGGAGGAGAAAGAAGGCAAGGAAACTGACCAAGGAGAGATTCCCTTCCTGGCGGGGAGAGCCATCAACCAGGAACAGGAGTCGCCTTCGGAAGTTGTGGGAGCTTTCAAGAAGAGCCTAGACTGCCCTCTGTCAGAAAGGGTGCAGAGTCTCCTGCTTTTGGGGGTGGGTTGGACTAGATGACCTACAGTGTCCCTTCCAGCTCTGTTAATCTGTTAAAGAGATGGTCTGAAATGGAATAGGGTTTCCTGCCTGACTAGGGGGTTGGAGTAGAAGACCTCAAAGGTCCCTTCCAACTCTGTTATTCTATTCTATGCTGTTCTGTTCTTCCATCCCTCCCTTCCTTCTGCTTTGTTGAACTCCCTGGGAGGAAAACCTGGGGCAGTTTGGGAACCTAAGCGGACATCTAATTCACCCCTGCATGCACATAGAGGAAAGTCTAGCTGAGAATCGTGAAGACACCAAAGAAAGTGGAGGGTCCCTTCTAAGGCTGCCGTGAAGCCCCCCTCGAGCTGCAGCCCCCCAAGAGTGAAGGGATCCCCCCTCCCACTTTCGCTGTCTGCGCTGAACTCTCCCTCCTCCTTCAGGTGAAGTCACAAAGGACTCTGCCCGGAGACGGATGACGCTTATAGCAGATATAATTTCCATTGGTGCTTCAGCTCAAAAGTCCGTGCAAAACGTTTCCTCCCCCTCCCCTCCACACACATTCCTCCTCTGACACACAGAGGCACCCCGGCAAAGACACGTGTTCATTAAATGTGAAGATTGTGCCGTAGGAAGAGCTGCCGCACTGGATGATAAGGGGGGCAGGGGCAGCCCCGCAGCCAGTGAGAAGTTGGGGGTCACCCACAGACACCTTCCCCCCAATCCAAAGGGAAGCCCCAGAAAACCCTCAGCTAAACCAGGGAAAGGCGCCGCTTCGCTTTGGGGAAGAAAAAAAGCGATTCGACTCATTGAAAGGCGCGTCAGGAACATCCTGAGGTAAATCTCAAAGAGCGCAGAGAAGAAAAAGGCGGGGAAAAAGGGAAACGGCCCCCCTTCCACCCGCAGGAACCAATCAGAGCGCAGATCCCCTCAAGCGGGAGCCCCGCCCTCCCTCAGCCACAACAGGGTGTTTGGGACCTTTGTACGCGTTCCTTCTCCAGCCGTTAAATTGGATATTTTCACATTTAAAGTGATCAAAAGAAAAAGACCCAAATGGCTTTGCTGTTGTCCATTACATTGAATTGTGAGACTGGAATGATTATTTTAATCTTGTACTGTACTAAAAATAAGTGAACATCTTTTATTTTCTATTTTCTCTAGTGCCTCAGACTTTCTTTTCCCCTCTTTCTCCTTCCCTTAATTTCTTATTTCTATTTTTCTTTCTCTTTTGTGTAATAAACAAATAAGATCTTGAGACTCCAGAAAGAATGCAGAGAAGAGCTAAAAGAAATAAAAAAAGCCGTTGGTGGAACTGGGTGTGTCTGGTCTCAGGAAAAGGACGAGGAAAGATATGTGGGCATCTTCCAATATCTCAGGGATTTCCACAGAGAAGATTTCTCTCGCCTATAAATAAATAAATAAATATAGAAGGGACCTAATGAAAGAGGCGGAGGTGCAGTTGCACTTTATAGATAAGAAATAACCAAACCGCTCTAGAAACGCCACAGAAGAAAGACTAAAACCTCCTTCAAGGCATTTGGGTTCCTATAAAAGGGGGAAGAAGCACAGACGTGGAAGCCTTTCTCTCACAGGGAGCCATGGAGAGGGACCTTTCCCGCTACTCCCAAGCCCCCTCCCTTCCCCCTCCCATGCATTCCTCTTTCCCGCCCTTTCTACCCTCCTGGCCCTTTACCCCAAATCCACCAGAGGGCGCCCTCCGCCAAGGGAAGGGAACTGTAGGCGCTTCCCCATTGGGCCACTGGAGGGCGAATGTCACGGCGGCCTTTGCAGAGGAGCCTTGCCGCTCTAGGACGCCGCACTCGCTGTCCTTAATCCCTGGGCACTTCAGGAGGCGGAGAGGCTGCGGGAGAGTCTTGAGGAGGGACATCAGGACGTGCCCCGGGTAAGGAGAGAGCTCTTCCTGGGTCCCATGCTCCCCAGCCGCCCTCTTCATGAGGAGAGGAGAGAAACCGGGCGAGGAAGAGGAGGCAGGATTCACACCGGGGGATGGCCCGATCCTGTCTCCGGAGCGGGAGAGAAGCGGGGGGTCCGGCCTCTCCAGCTGCCACCTTCCCGGCCCTGCTCGGGGTGGAGGCTCTGGGCCCTGCTCTGGGAGAAGCCGCTTGGGCTTCTGGGCAGGTTAGGGGAAGGGGTCCAGGGGTTGAATCCCCCTTTCTGATCCTGGGCGTCGGTTTTTCTCTCCCTCCCAGATCCGGAACCTCAGAGCCCTCGGCAGCCTTTGCAAGCCAGGATTACTTCTGCGGGAGAAGGAAGGAAGGAAGGACCTGCAAGGATCCGTCCTGTGGACCAGAAATGATCCCGTGAAGGAAGAGGCCCCTGGAGACCCCCCAGAGTCCCTGGAGCCCTTTGGAGCTCCACTGCCAGAGAGGGGAAGGATGGAGACACCCCCTTTGGCCAAGGAGGGGAGCAACAAAGGCCCTGCTGCTCTGCAGCCTGGGAGCTGTGGGGAGAACTGGACCAGAACCGGGCAGAAGGTCCTGCAGGAGGGAACCATCCTCCCTTCAAAACTTCCACCCTGGACCTCCATCCAATACCAAGAGGCTGAGGGTCCCCGAGGTCTTTGCAGCCGACTCCACGACTTGTGCAGGAAATGGCTGAGCCCAGGAAAGCACAGCAAAGCCCAGATGTTGGACCTGGTGGTTCTGGAGCAGCTCCTGGCTGTCCTGCCCCCAGAGATGGAGGGCTGGGTGCGGGAGTGTGGAGCAGAGAGCAGCTCCCAGGCGGTGGCCCTGGCGGAAGGCTTCCTCCTGAGCCAGGCAGAGGAGCAGAAGGAGCAGCTCCAGTGGCAGGTGGGAGACTTTAGGGAGCTCGGAAGGGAATAAATAGAGAGAGTGCTTGAATGCTTCACCCTCCTTCCCAAACTTCTCCCACCTTCATAATATGAGGCAATTCTCCAATTCTGGTAGGACATTGTTCCACTGTTTTCTCACTCAGCCACACAGATGGATATTGGGGGCTTTGAAGTTGTGTTCCGAATATAAGAATCCACTTTATGTCTTGTGACGTAAATTCATTCTGCTTCTTCCTTCCTTTCTCCTATTTGAAGTGCTACACTGTGGAGATCAGGGGTCCTGAGGGAAAGAAGAACCCATCAAATCCCCCCCAAGAGCTATTTTTCAGGAGGATCCCTTGGGAAGATCCAAGTCAGGATCCCTCAGGAGGTAATGGAAGATCCTCCGATTATCCATCTATCTCCCTTCTCTCTCTCTTCTCTCCTATAGAATACCTCCTCCTATTTTGTTAATTATGCATTTGGAAATTATTTATTCCTTACAGGGAAACAAAGAATGAAGCTTTCTGGTTTTTATGAGGGAGATCAAACAGCGGTTGAACCTCCAAATCAAGTAAGAAAGGGAAAAGTTTATTAGATTTATATTCTCTCTTCAGGAAATGAAGTGGGTGTGCAGAGGGCTCTCTCCTGTTAACCCCCCTTGTTTGGCCTGGATTATTTTTGTGTTCTTCCACAACATGGACAGCAGAACAGCAGGTTCAAGTTGCGGTCAGCTAGCATATCTTCCTCTGGTTATCTTATTCTGCTAGGTACTCCTCCAACTTTGACTTTACAAGAAGCAATTTTTAAAAAGTCCTTCAAGAAATAAGACAAAATGTGTCACAGTGGCAGGAACTGCTAGAGGCCCTTTTTGGGGGGTAATTCTTTGACTTGGAATTGTGCAAGGCTAATGAAAAATATGTACTCACATTTGCACATTACCATTTTTAAAAAGCCTTACTTATAACCTGTAGTTCAAATATTAGCAAATTGTATTAAAAAATAAAGCAGACTATTAAAATCCAAAGGGAGTGGCCATGTTGAGCAGGTGATCATGGTACTTTGGGCCACAAAATAATTTCCAATCCTCTGATTTATGCCTCGATTAGGAGATTCTGTTGCATGTTTTTTGACAACTGTATCACTCTTGTTTAAGTGGTTCTCCACTAGGACTCCAAGATCCCCGTTGCACTTACTACTGTTGAGCCAGGTTTCACCTATTCTATGCCATTGCACTTGGTTTTCCTTTCCTATATGTAGAAACTTACATTTCTCACTGTTGATTTCCTTTTGTTAGATGGGGCCCAATCTGTCGATCCTTCTGTATCTCGAGCTTATCTTCTGGAGTGTTGGTATTCCTGTCAATCTGGTCGTGTCTGCAAATTTGATGAGTTCCCCTTCTATCCTCTTGTCTAAATGAATGATGAAGATGAACAGATCTTGCAAATCCTCCTGTTCTGTTCTTTTTTCCGTGTCCAGGAGGGTCTTGTGTCCTTTGAGGAGGTGGCTGTGTATTTCTCTGAGGAGGAATGGTCTCACCTGAATCCTGACCAGAGAGCACTGCATTCGGAAGTCATGCTTGAAAACCATAGGAACGTGGTCTCTTTGGGTAAGAGTTTTCTAGTCCCCAATCAAGAAGAGAGATTATAGTTATTTTTATTTAGAAACCAATAATCACATATTGTCCCCTGGGAAAGAGAAGGAAAGGATCTGGCCTTGTGGTGCTCCAAGGAAGGAAAGAGTCCATGTTTCTTTGTTTAGATGCTTTCTGTGCCATTTCTTATCTGTATTTTTCCATTTCTATTTGAACTTACCTATGGAGGCTGAAAAGAACGAGGTGTGCTTTTCTGTGTCCTCTGGAGGTCGTGTGAGAGGAGTGTGTTGTCATTTGTCCTCTGAAACCTTCCCAAATTGTGTGAGAACAGAACTTTCATGCTCAGTCCATGGAAGATCACTCTCCCAATCCAATTCAAGATCAAAAGCCTCATGCAGTGTGACTCAGAGCATCCAAGGATACAAGTAATCCTCAAGTTACCACAGTTCACTTAGCGAATGTTCCAAGTTATAACCAGCCCTCCCCCAAGTATTGAGACTTAGTTCAGAAATTATGAGTGTTGCAGCACTAGGTCATCGTTCACACTTAGGAATGATAGCAGAGGCGATACAATATTCGCCCAACCTATTCCCCCACCTCATCTCGCAGGGACTTACCATATTTTTCAGACTATAAAGTGCATTCTTCCCATCCAAAAAAGTGGGTGGATATGTCTGTGCATCTTATAGAGCAAATATGGGCCTGGTTTTGGCCTCCCAAACCCTCAGTGCAACCCGTTATTGCCCTCCTTGGCAATAGAAACACTCCGCAGGGCAAAAACGGGCCCACTTTTGGTCTCTGGAGGTCTCCGCATGTCCTATTTTTGCCCTTCCCAGCATCAGAGAGGCTGAGAACGGGACGTACAGAGGGTTTGGGAGGCCAGTATGGGCCCGTTTTTGGCATGGAGAGTGCTTCTGGATGCCGGGGAGGGCAAGAAAGACATTCAGAGGCCAAAAGCTTTTATTTTCTTGTTTTGCTTCTCTAAACCTAGGTGCGTCTTAAAATCTAAAAAATACGGTAACTTGCGACGATGTGGCAAGCCATCTGTTCCCTTGCCTATTCAGTGCATTTACAGAAAAAAAGAGTAATGAGAGAGACACAAGATCAGTAGTGGGAAATCCAGCACTATTGATCTCACGTAATCTCGCACTGCAGTGCTTTAGGCCTCTGTTCACTGCTAAACAAGGCCTGCAGCAGATCCAGGGCAAAAGAGAGGGAAGGCCTCTTTGTTTTCAAAGAGTTTTGCTCTGGATCTGGTGCCGTCCTCAGTTCTTAAAAGAACACAGGCCTAAAATACTACAGTGTCCCAATAAATCTTAAATTTTCTCCTAATTCCTCCGTGGATGTTTCCCCTGATTATTTTGAACTTCAATGGTGAAAAAATAAGTTTCTACATTTAGGCAAAATAAAAATGCACAGGTACAGCATATGTGGTACCTTGTTCAATAGTAGTAACTGTAACAGGGATCTTGGAGTCCTAATGGACAACCATTTAATTATGAGCCAGCCGTGTTCAGCAGCTGCCAAAAAAGTCAACACATTTCTACACTGCATAAACAAAGGGATAGAATCAAGATCACGTGAAGTGTTAATACCTCTTGATAATACCTTAGTAAGGCCACATTTAGGATACTGCATCCAGTTTTGGTCGCCACGATTGTTAAAAAGATGTTGAGACTCTAGAGAGAGTGCAGAAAAGAGCAACAAAGATGATTAGGGGACTAGAAACTAAAACATAAAGAACAGTTGCTGGAATTATATATGTCTAGTTTAATGAAAAGAAGGACTAGGGGAGACATGATAGCAGTTTTCCATTATCTCAGGGGCTGCCACAAAGAAGAGGGAGTCAAGCTGTTCTATTCCTTAACTCAAAACTGATTCTTAGTGAGATTTATATATAGATAGATAGATAATTGTAAAGAAAGAGATGTTTTGTATATATTTTCATAGCTTTCATTAGTCATGAATATAGAAATCATCATGTCTATATATTACACCACTGTAGGCATGCAAACATGCAACCTAATGGGATTTTGGAGAAATTCAGAAGGAAATTCACTTGACTTTCTACACTTTGATCTTTTTCTCTAACCATGTTCTCATTTTCATTTCCCTTTTGCTTTGAAGGTAATAATGGGCAGAAGAATCAAGATTCCTGTGAACTGTTCCAAGTGATCAGTGCTAAAGATGGAACGGAGAACTTTGGAATTCAAATGGAGTTCGAAAGCCATGAGAGAAACCAGTCAATAAATTGGAATGTGGAAAGCTCAACTTCGATTGATACTCGAATTGAAGACTTTCTTGCCCAAGAGAAAATAAGGAAAAAATATACTGGAAAAAGTGTGAATCTGTTCAAAGCTAAAGTACAAACAAATGAGTACTATTTATCTCATTACAATGGGACATTCATTCTTTCTCTTGGAAATAAGTTCCTTACATCTCAAAAAGCAATTGACACAAAAGAGAGGCCTTATAAATGTTTGGAATGTGGAAAATGTTTTAGAACAAGCAGGCAACTTACTATCCATAGAAGGATCCACTTGGGAGTGAAACCATATAAATGCATAGAGTGTGGAAAGACCTTTGCTCAAAGCGGTCATCTTATTTCCCATAAGTTCATCCACACAGGGGAGAAGCCATATAAATGCATGGAGTGTGGAAAGACTTTTGCTTATAGTAGAAGACTTACTATCCACCAAAAGGTCCACACAGGAGAGAAACCATTTAAATGCATAGAGTGTGGAAAGACCTTTGCTTTGAGCAGTAGACTTTCTGTCCATAAAAAGATCCACACAGGGGAGAAGCCGTATAAATGCATGGAGTGTGGAAAGACCTTTGCTCAGGACAGTAATCTTAAAAGGCACAAAAAGATCCACGCAGGAGAGAAACCATATAAATGCATGGAGTGTGGAAAGACCTTTGCTCAAAGTGGTCATCTTATTTCCCATAAGATGATACATACAGGAGACAAGCCATATAAATGCATGGAGTGTGGAAAGTCCTTTGCTCAGAGCAGTAGCCTTAGAAGCCACAAAACTCTCCACACAGGAGAGAAACCATTTAAATGCATGGAGTGTGGAAAGACCTTTGCTCGAAGAAGTAATCTTATTTCCCATAAGATGATACACACAGGACAGAAGCCATATAAATGCATGGAGTGTGGAAAGACGTTTACTCAGAGCAGTGGACTTAGAAGCCACAAAACGATCCACTCAGGAGAGAAGCCGTATAAATGCATGGAGTGTGGAAAGACATTTACTGATGGCAGTGGACTTAGAAGCCACAAAAAGATCCACTCAGGAGAGAAACCATATAAATGCATGGAGTGTGGAAAGACTTTTGCTAATAACAGTGACCTAAGAATACACAAAAGGATCCACACAGGAGAGAAGCCGTATAAATGCATGGAGTGTGGAAAGATGTTTACTGATCGCAGTGGACTTAGAAGCCACAAAAAGATCCATTCAGGAGAGAAACCATATAAATGCATGGAGTGTGGAAAGACCTTTGTACAAAGAGGTCATCTTATTTCCCATAAGATGATCCACACAGGGGAGAAGCCGTATAAATGCATGGAGTGTGGAAAGATGTTTACGCAGAGCAGTGGCCTTAGAAGCCACAAAATGCTCCACACAGGAGAGAAACCATATAAATGCATGGAGTGTGGAAAGACCTTTGCTCAAAAACGTAGTCTTATTTCCCATCAGATGATCCACACAGGAGAAGCCATATAAATGCATGGAATGTGGAAAGAGTTATGCTCAGAATAATTGTCTTGTCATAAAGGATCTACACTCGGGAGAAACTATATAGCAACAGCAATTCTACTTACTTCCACAATGTTTTACCACATTCTCTGAGCAGATTACAAAGTCAGCCACCTCAGAAGGATGAAAGGATGAATCAACCATGAGCCAGTCAGGATTGAACTCCTGGCTGTGGACAATCAGCCTCTGTAGTACTGCATTATAACCAATGACCAACCATATCTCTATGGATTTCTATGTGTGTGCATATTCTGCCTTTCTGATCCAAATAAGACAAGGTTGAATACAACAAAATGAAATTTAATGTGGAGAAAAGTAAGATGTTACATCTGGGCAGGAAAAACAGCTTACAGGAAATCTGTTCAAAAACAGTGAGGGATCTTGGAGGTCCGAATTGATGATATTTAAACATGAGTCATGTTGTGCAGCAGCAGCCAAAAAAGCTGATATAATCCTTCTGTCAGGTTTCCAAGTGATGAAATCCATTTAAAAAGAAAAGAGCAAAGTCCGTCTTCCAAAACAATTTCTTTTATTTAGGAAAGCATGAAATTGGCAACGTCCATTGTAATTCTGGATCTGACACAACCCGGAATTACAGCACATAATATTGGAAATTAGAAACAACCCCAAAAGTCACATTTTTCAATAGAAATAAATCAATGTTGCCTGGTGTCATTAATCTCCACCTCAAGGTCTCAGCATGGTCAGATTATTTTCCCATGAGAAGGAAAATCAGTTAGCCTAAACAATCCTCACTATCTCCATTCCTCTCATCTTAGGAATGTGGCAAGCCCGAAACCCTACCCTCCCCATAACCAGCAAAGAGAAAGAAAGAAAAGGAGTATATGATAGGGCTAAATAAAATGGCTACACCTATGTCAATTTTGGACTTGACTGGCCCCCTCATTTGAAAAGAAACCCCTGCAATGACATAGAATACACAAAGATTGAAAGTAGGTTAAACACAATAATACAATACAGCAATTTAACCTCCTCTGCCACCCGCAGGATCCACTATGTGCTTGTAGATATTTTTCATGAAATTTTTCCACTAGTCTACACTATCCTGCTATCTATCCAAGTTGTTTGTGAAAT
The DNA here is from genome assembly GCA_023653725.1 of Bungarus multicinctus. NCBI lineage: Eukaryota > Metazoa > Chordata > Lepidosauria > Squamata > Elapidae > Bungarus > Bungarus multicinctus. The sequence continues at coordinate 2,658,031 of CM042834.1, read as the reverse complement.
AGGATAGCCTTTCCAATAAATTAGATATTGTAACTTCCCTCTGAAAATCCTAGAGGCCAAGATTTTCTTAACCTCATAATGTTCATGCCCCACAATGAGCAAAGGCTTTGGAGCTGCACTTTTTAAAAAAAAATTTATTAGTCTTTTATAACTTTAAAAAAACAAAGACTACAAATATCTTAACTTCAACAGTTTGTGGCATTTGTCTTACACTACTATTTTGTGGATTATATACAAATATATACAATTTATCCAAATGTAAACATTAGTTTATATGTTGCTTATTAATTCGGAGTTACACTTTCTGCTGGACTGAATGAGGAAATTACAAATGGCTTTAACAAACTACTATGAAAAACCGGTTCTGAAAGGGGGAGAATTTGGGTTCTTTGAGTGACATTTGTCCAACCCTCCATCAGTTTGTTTTCTGGGCTCTCCAAGGTCTTCTCGGGAAGGGCCCCTTCAGCCACTTCCGGAAGGTCAGAGGACCAAGAGGCTGGGGAAGCGGAACCCAAACGCCTCTGCGGCTGATGGGGGTTGGAGGAAGAAACTCTGTGGGGGGAGGGAGGGGGGTATCAGGAAGAAAATAACAATCTTGCGGGGGAGGGGAAACACGAAAAGCATGAATTCCCCCCTTGAGCTGCAACCCCCCCCAAGACTGAATAGGACCCCCCCTCCCACTTCCTCTGCTTGCCTCTCTGCGGACTCTCCCTCCTCCTTCAGGTGAAGTCCGACTCCCAGATGACAACTTTCCCAGAATGGGGGCGGCGGGGGGGGTGATGGAAGGGATGGGGTGGGGGGTGTTGGGGAAAGGGAAGGGGAGGCAGGATCACCAGACCCTTGGATCCCTCTTGATCCCCTTCTTCACCAAATGCAAAATTCTTAGATGAGTTAATAGGGAGGGAGGGGTTCTGGGTGAGCCCCCCCTCCAAAGAGGGTCCTTAAAAGGTCCAATCCATCTCAAAGTACTTTGTTAACAATGTTTCTCCCTTGTGAGGGATCTTTTTTAATAGCATTTAACTCTATACTGATGAATAACATTTGTTATTTCTAATTTAAAGCAGGGATTTAATCTAGTTGCCACCCAGACAAGGAACAAAACAACATTTCAGGTGTGGATGGGTTTTTTTTTTTTTTTCATAATAAGCCCATTTCCATCTCGGAACATTAAGGATCTTTATGGAATAGCTTAAAAAAGGCAGTGGATTTACAAAGTGAAAGTTGTGACTATTTGTTTGAACAAGAAATGCAAATTCTGGATGAGAAAACATATTACAGCAAGGAAATGGATGGGGCATTTTTAAATAAGTGGAAATTGAAAAGTTTCAATTTGGCATTTTACTGAAAAGTAAAAGATTACTTTTAATTGGTGAATAGACTATCAGATAGCATGAATCATATTTATGGCCCAACCCAAAATTTATCGAATTTTAGACAAAAATGTACTGATAACATTTTGGGGTTCCAATTTGATGAGATGGGACTTGCTGGAGAGAGATTTTCTTTCATTTCTGGATCCACTAGTGAATCGGAAGAAGACATTTTTTCTTTTTAAAGACTCCCCCGAGACCCAACTTTCTCCTTCTGTCCATCCAGGAATTGAGGAAGCCCTGGTGCCTGAAGTCCTAAGCCAGGTACAAGTCCTCAGCGGCTGGCACCCCTATCCGCACTTTGGGCTCAAGCAGGAGATCCTATACCATTTCAGGATCTATTGATATTTCTATAGGATCTCTTTCAGACAAGTTATTATCCAGTCTTTTCTTAAAAATGTCCAGTGATGAAGCAACCACAATGTCTGAAGGAAAGCTGTTCCACTGGTTAATTGTCTTCACTGTAAGGAAGATTCTCGTTAATTCGAGGTTGCTTCTCTCCTTATTTTACATGCATTGTTTCTTATTTATTTATTTATTCATGCTTCTATACCGCTCCCTCTCCCAAAAAGGGACTCGAGGCGGTGTACATTCAACAAACGAAATTGTCCTGTCTTCTGGTGCTTTGGAAAATAAATCGGCCCCCTCCTCTTTGTGGCAGCCTCTCAAGTATTGGAATACTGCTCTCAGGTCATTCCTAATCCTTTTCTGTAGACTAGCCACCCCCAAATCCTGCAACAGTTCTTCATGTTTTAGTCTTCAGGCCTTTAATCATCTTAGCTGCTCTTCTTTGCACTTTCTCCAAAATCTAAGCATCTTTTTTGTTTTTTCATTCTTTTTTCAACCTTGTCTCATTTGGATCAGAAAGGCACAATATGCACACATACAAATCTATAGAGACATGGTGGGTCAGTGGTTAGAAAGCAGTATTACAGGCTAATTGTCCACAGCCAGGAGTTCCATCCTGACCAGCTCACGCTTAATTCAGTCTTTCCTCCTGAAGTCACTAAAATGAGGACCCACATGAGTGGTATATAAGTCTAAAGTGGAATTGCTATTGCTATATAGTTTCTCCTGAGCGTGGATCCTTTTATGAGAAGATGACCAATCTGAACAAAACTCTTTCCACATTCCATACATTTAAAGGGTTTCTATCCTACGTGGATCTTTTTGTGACTTCTAAGGCCACTGTGACGAGTAAACGTCTTTCCACACTCCATGCATTTATAAGGCTTCTCTCCTGTGTGGATTATCTTATGGGAAATAAGATGACCTTTTCGAGCAAAGGTCTTTCCACACTCCATGCATTTATATGGTTTCTCCCCTGTATGGATCATCTTATGGGAAATAAGATGACCTGTTTGAGCAAAGGTCTTTCCACACTCCATGCATTTATATGGTTTTTCCCCTGTGTGGATCCTTTCATGGATAGTAAGTGTATTGCTATGAGCAAAGGTCTTTCCACACTCCATGCATTTATAGGGTTTCTCTCCTGCGTGGATCTTTTTGTGACTTCTAAGGCCACTGCCATCAGTAAACGTCTTTCCACACTCCATGCATTTATAAGGCTTCTCCCCTGTGTGGATCATTTTATGGGAAATAAGTTTACTTCTTCGAGCAAATGTCTTTCCACACTCCATGCATTTAAATGGTTTCTCTCCTGTGTGGATCTTTTTGTGCCTTTTAAGATCACTGTCATGAGCAAAGGTCTTTCCACACTCCGTGCATTTAAATGGTTTCTCTCCCGAGTGGATCTTTTTGTGACTTGTAAGGCCACTGCCAAGTGTAAACGTCTTTCCACACTCCATGCATTTAAATGGTTTCTCTCCTGTGTGGATCTTTTTGTGCCTTTTAAGATCACTGTCATGAGCAAAGGTCTTTCCACACTCCATGCATTTAAATGGTTTCTCTCCTGAGTGTATCTTTTTGTGACTTCTAAGGCCACTGCCATCAGTAAACGTCTTTCCACACTCCATGCATTTATATGGCTTCTCTCCTGTGTGGATCATCCTATGTATAGTAAGTTGCCTGTTTGTTCTAAAACATTTTCCACATTCTAAACATTTATAAGGCTTCTCTTTTCTGTCAATCGTTTTTTGAGATGTAAGGAAGTTATTCCCATTAGAAAGAATTAATGTCCCATTGTAATTTTGTCTGTTGTATCTTCTTATAGCCTCTTCTCCTTTGTTTTGGGTTAAATAGTGTTCATTTACTTGTACTTTAGCTTTTATTAGCTTCACACTTTTTGCAATATATTTTTTCCTTATTTTATCTTGATGGGGAAGAAAGTCTTGCATCGGAGCATCAGTGGAAGATGAACTTTCCTGATTCCAATTCTTTGACTGATTTCTCTCATCGCTTTCGAATTCCATTCGAATTTCAAACTTCTCCATTCTTTCTTTAGCAATGATCACTCGGAACAGTTCATAGGAATCTTGATTCTCCTGCCCATTATTACCTTCAAAGCAAAAGGGAGATGAAAATGATAACAAAGTTAGAGAAAAAGATCAAAGTGTAGAAAGTCAAGTGAATTTCCTTCTGAATTTCTCCAAAATGCCATTAGGTTGTATGTTTGCAGGCCTACATTTGTGTGATATATACATGATGTTTTCTATATTAATGAGTCAAGAAAGCTTTGAAAGTATCTAAAAAATATCTCTTTCTTTGCAATTATCTATAGAAATGCAATTCTCACTCAGAGTCTGTTTTGAGTTAAGGAATAATCAGGGGAAACATCCAAGGAGGGATTAGGAGAAAACTTAAGATTTATTAGGGTGGGTTAATTTCAGCAGACACCTGTGAGAATGAAACAATTTTGAAACAAGCTCCTTCCTCCCCAGTGTACCTTGGAGCAGCTGCTCCATGGTGTTCGTCTGGTGGGCGGGACCCCCATTTGGTCTGTTCCTTGATCCCAGCTATGAGATTTTGGAGGTAACTCCCTTCCTGAAGCCTCCCATTGCCTTGTAAACACTCTTCACACTGAGACTGGAAAGGTTGGCATGCTTCAAGAATGGGTACTTTGCTGCCCCAAAGTCCCATCAGCTTGCAAGGGCTCTCTGGCTGGATCTGGTGCAAGCGTTAGTTTGCATCGAACAGTGGCCTAAAGTACTTTAGTACGAGATCACACAAGACCAGTAGTGCAAGATCATAGGCTACTAATCTTGTGTGATCTCGCACTACAGTACTTTAGGCCTCTGTTCTTTTAAGAACTGAGGACTTCATAAGATCCAGGGTAAAAGTCTTTGAAAACAAAGAGAGAACTGGGTCTCAAGTACTTGGGGGAAGGGTGGTCGCTAAGTGAACTATCATAACTCGGGGATTACCTGTACCCTAGGATGCTCTGAGTCACACTGCATGAGGCCTTTATTCTTGAACAGAATTGGGAGAATACTCTTCCATGGGCTGAGCGTGAAAGTTCTGTTCTCACACAATTTGGGGAGGTTCCAGAGAACAAATGACAACACATTCATCTCACAGGTCCTCCAGAGGATGCATAAAAGCAGACCTCGTTCTTTTCAATCTCCATAGAGAAGTTCAAATAGAAATGGAAAAATACAGATAAGAAATGGAACAGAAAGCATCTAAGCAAAGTGACATTGACTCTTTCCTTCCTTGGAGCACGAGAAGGCCAGATAATAGATAATCAGAGTTAGAAGGGACCTTGTAGGTCATCTAGTCCAGTGGTTGCCAACCGGTGGGCCGTGGCTCACTGGTGGTCCGTGAGAAAATTTTGGTGATCTGGAGAGAAATGTCACCTCCCAAGGTCCCCCCCAAAGCAATTAATCCAGGCTGCTCGGGAAGACAAGTTTGCACCACTCACATGGCTCACGGAACCCTCCCGGCCCACTCACTCCTTACCTTGCAATCAAATTTGCCTGCTAAGTTGCTATTTTTCCTTTTTTTTTTCTTCCGACCATCAGCTGTTCTGCTGTGCCGGGAGATTTATATTAGCTACAAAGCAGAAAATCATTGCATTTCTTCTATTCTATTCTATTCTATGGAATTCATCGCTGCCACATAGTTGGAAAAAGTGGGAGGGGGGTGATGTTAATTGAGTAGATCTTAGTAGACATATAGCCAATGGCAGAAAGATAGATCTCTGAATCTGTGATTCTGTGTGCAACTCAATCTGCCTCCCTGCTTTGCCTAATTTTGGGAAAAGTTGCTTTTTTAATAAAAAAAATCAATATTTACATAAATATTTATAACATTTACATATAAGCCATGCGCAGGCAGTCACATGACCACCAAGCCACACCCACAAATTAGGCCCCACCCAAGAACCGGTTGGTAAGAAATTTGAATCCCACCCCTGCCTCTAGGCCAGAGAAGGAATAATGGATGGAAACTGAACAGGGAGAGATTCAACCTGGAAATAAGAATAAACTTTCTGACAGTGAAAACAATCAACCAACGGAACACCTTGCCCTCAGAAGTTGTGGGAGTGCCATCACTTGAGACTTTCAAGAAGAAATGGTTTTCTCAGAAATGATGTAGGGTCTCCCGCTTGGGCGGGGTGGGGGGTTGGACTAGACGATCCACAAGGTCCCTTCCAACTCTGATTATCTGTTATCTGCCTCTGTATGTTTGTGTGTGTGTGTGTGTGAGAGAGAGAGAGAGGTTAGATCAGATCTCTCTCTCTCTCTGCCACCAATGTCAGGAAGCCACCATCAGTCAAAATTCATATTACTGGTCCCCAGGAGTTTGGTGGTCCCTGAGGTTCAAAAGTTTGGCGACCCCTGATCTACTCTAAACCCCTGCCCAAGCAGGAGACCCTACACCATTTTTGACAAATGGCAGTCCAATCTCTTCTTGAAAGTCTCAAGTAATGGCGCTCCCACAAGTTCTGAGAGCAAGGTGTTCCATTGGTTGATTGTTCTCACTGTCAGCAAGTTTCTCCTTATTTCCAGGTTAAATTTTTCCTTGTTCAGTTTCCATCCATTATTCCTTGTCTGGCCTACAAGCACTTTAGAAAGTAGCTTGACCCCTTCCTCTATGTGGCAGCCCCTCAAATATTGGAAGACTGTTATCATGTCTCTCCTGGTCCTTCTCTTCACTAGACTAGCCAAACCCAGTTCCTGTAACTATTCTTCGTATGTTCCTTTCCTTCTAGCTCCCAGGATACCATATCTGATTAGTGGTTTTTTAAAATAAAAAACTAACTATAACCTCTCTTCTTGATTGGAGAGTAGGAAACTCTTACCCAGAGAGACCACGTTCCTATGGTTTTCAAGCATGACTTCCGAATGCAGCGCTTTCTGGTCAGGATCCAGCTGAGACCATTCCTCCTCAGAGAAATACACAGCCACCTCCTCGAAGGACACAAGACCCCCCTGGACATGGAAAAAAGAACAGAACAGGAGGATTCACGTCTGTTCATCTTCATCATTGATTTAGACAAGATGATAGAACGGGAACTTCTCAAATTAGCAGACACGACCAAGTTGACAGGAATACCAACACTCCAGAAGATAAGCTTGAGATATAGAAGGATTGACAGATTGGGCCCATCTGACAAAATGAAATCAACACTGAGGAATGTAAGGTTCTATATTTAGGAAAGAAAAACCAAATGCTCTGGCATAGAATAGGTGATACCTGGCTCAAGAGTCAGCACTATGCTTCAGTTGCCCCCCAAAAAACCCCAAAAGAATCATAGGCTACATAAACAGAGTGATGGAATCAAGATGACTTGAAGTGTTAGTACCAATTTATAAGGCCTTGGTAAGACCGCACTTGGAATATTGCATCTGGTTTTGGTTGCCAGATGTATAAAAAAGATGTTGAGACTCCAGAAAGAGTGCAGAGGAGAGCAACAGAAATTATTAGTTGGACCAGAGGCTAAAACATATAAAGAACGGTTGCTGGAATTGGGTATGTCCAGTTTCATGAAAAGAAGGACTAGGGGAGACATGATAGCAGGGTTCCAAGAAGCAATGGATGGAAACTATTCAAGGAGAGAACCAACCTACAAGTAAAGAGAAATTTCCTGACAGTGAGAACAATTAATCAGTGGAATGACTTCCCTCCAGAAATTGTGGGTGCTCCAACAATGGAAGTGTTTATGAAGAAATTGGACAGTCATTTATCTGAAATAGGGCTTCCTGTCTGAGCAGGGGGTTGGACTAGAAGACCTCAAAGATCCCTACCAACTCTGTTATTCTGTTCCATTGTTCCCAAATTCCCAAAACAGAGATATGCACTACGTTAAATGGCTTTGCATCACACAACACCTAAAATTAGGAGTTATCTGAAGATTAGGAGTTATCTAAAATTAGGAGCAAATCTGAAAATGGCTTTCACTGAAGAAACATTTGGGGAAGTTTTATCAAGTTCCTGGATTCTGCAAAACCTTCAGTGCCTTTCAGTAAAGTAATCCCACTTCGGGATCAACCGATCTATTGATCTGTCTGTCATTGATTGATCTAGTAGTCTGAGCCATTGGCTGAAAGGAAGAAAAGAAAGAAGAGAAAATTCACTGGGAAAGTCATTTCTCAGCCTTTGCAAAGCGGGATTGTTTGATCTCCTAATCGAGGCGCAAATCAGAGGATTGGAAATTATTTTGTAGCCCAAAGTACCATAATTACATGCTCAACATGACCACTCCCTTTGGACTTTAATAGTCTGCTTTATTTTTTAATATGATTTGCTTATTTTTGAACTACGGGTTATAGATAAGGCTGTTTTAAAATGGTAATATTGCAATGTGAGCTTTGATTTTTCACTAACCTTACACAATTCTGAGTCAAAGAATTACCAGAAAAAAAACCCTGGGTCTCCCACACAGTTCCTGCCACTGTGATACTTATTCCTATTTCTGGAAGGACTTTTTAAAAACTGCTTCTTGTAAACTACAAGTTGGAGGACAACCTAGCAGAACAAGATAACCAGAGGAAGCTATGCTGGCCGACAGCAACTTAAATCTACTATTCTGCTTTCCATGTTGTGCAAGAACACAACAATAATCCATGCCCAAATAGGGGGGGAAATAGGAGAGATCCCTCTGCACACCCGCTCCCCTTCCTGGAGGGAGAATAAAAATCTAATATCTTTTCCCTTTCTTACTTGATTTGGAGTTTCAACCGCTGTTTGATCTCTCTCATAAAAACCAGAAAGCTTCATTCTTTGTTTCTCTGTAAGGAATAAATAATTTCAAAATGCATAATTAACAAAATAGAAGGAGGTATTCTATAAGAGAGAAGAGAGACCGAAGTGAAGACAGATGGATAATGAGAAGATCTTCCATTACCTCCTGAGGTGTCCTGACTTGGATCTTCCCAAGGGATCCTCCTGAAAAATAGCTCCTGAGGGGGATTTGATGGGTTCTTCTTTCCCTCAAGATCTCTGATCTTCACAGTGCAGCCCTTCAAATAGGAGGAAGGAAGAAGCAGAATTAATGTACGTCACAAGACACAAAGTGGATTCTTATATTCGGAACACAACCTCAAGGCCCCCAATATCCATCCATGTGGCTGAGTGAGAAAATAATGGAACAATGTCCTACAACTGCAGAATTGCCTCCTATTATGAATGTGGGAGAAGTTTGGGAAGGAGGGATGAAGCATTCACACTCTATTTATTCCCTTCCGATCTCCCTAAAGTTTCCCACCTGCCACTGGAGCTGCTCCTTCTGCTCCTCCGCCTGGCTCAGGAGGAAGCCTTCCACCAGGGCCACCGCCTGGGAGCTGCTCTCTGCTCCACACTCCCGCACCCAGCCCTCCATCTCTCGGGGCAGGAGAACCAGGAGCCGCTCCAGAACCACCAGGTCCAGCATCTGGGCTTTGCTGTGCTTTTCTGGGCTCAGCCATCGCCTGCACAAGTCATGGAGTCGGCTGCAAAGTCCTCGGGGACCCTCAGCCTCCCGGTATTGGATGGAGGTCCAGGGCGGAACTTCTGAAGGGAGGATGGTTCCCTCCTGCAGGACCTTCTGCCCGGTTCTGGTCCAGCTCTCCCCACAGCTCCCAGGCTGAAGAGCAGCAGAGCCTTTTCCACTCCCCTCCTTGGCCAAAGGGGGTGTCTCCATCCTTCCTCTCTCTGGCAGAGCAACTCCATAGGGCTCCAGGGACTCTGGGGGGTCTTCAGGGGCCTCTTCCTTCACGGGACCATTTCTGGGGCCCCAGGACGGATCCCTGCTGGTCCTTCCTTTTCCTTTTCCTTCCTTCCTTCCCCCGCAGAGGAAATCCTGGCTTGCAAAGGCTGCCGAGGGCTCCGAGGTTCCGGATCTGGGAGGGAGAGAAAAACCGACACCCAGGATCAGAAAGGGGGATTCAGCCCCTGGACCTCCTTCCCCCAACCTGCCCGTAGCCCCAAGCGGCTCCTCCCAGCTCAGGGCCCAGGGAAGGAGGCAGCTGGAGAGCCCCCCCCCTCTCGCCCTTCAGAGACAGGATGGGGCTCTCGGGGAGCCCGGTGTGAAACCTGCCTCCTCTTCCTCACCCGGCTTCTCTCCTCTCCCGCTGGGCCTCCGCCAGGTTCCCCCTCCCCTGGGCAGAGGGCGGCTGGGGAGCATGAGACGCAGGAAGAGCCCCCTCCTTCACCCGCGGCACGTCTCGATGTCCCCCCCCCTCCAGACTCTCACGTAGCCTCACCGCCTCCTGCGGCGCTCCAGATGTTCAGGAGAGCGAGTGCGGCGTCCTAGAGAGGCAAGGCTCAGTGATGTCACTTTGCCATCCAGTGGCCCAATGGGGAAACGCCTGCAGTTCCCTTCCCTTGGCGGAAGGCGCCCCCTGGTGGATTTAGGGCAAAGGGTAGAAAGGGCGGGAAAGAGGAGCGCATGGGAGGGGGAAGGGAGAGGGCGGGGATGATGGGCTTGGGAGTAGCGGGAAAGGCCCCTCTCCATGGCTCCTTGTCAGAGACTGCGGAGGCGGCTCTTTCTCCGCCTTCCTCTCCTTCCTGTCCGGGAACCGACGGTGGAGACGGAGGGAAAAAGCCTCTCGGGGGGATCCGAACTCGCCTCCCTCAAGAACCGCCGTCCTGAGGGCTGCGCAGAGATCGGAGGAGGCCTCGGAAGGCTCCGAAGTCCCCTCAGAAATGCCCGGGCGGTGGGAAGACGAGGACCGGGAGTCTCGCTTGGACGCCCAGCTCGTGTCTGGCGGGGGAGGCGGGCAGGGCGGCCCCGAGGGGGGAAAGGACGGTCCCTGCTCCCTCCGCACAGCCGCCCCTCTCGGGCTCGGCTTCCCTCGCCTGCCAGCGGAAGGGCAGGGACCCCCGGCTTCTCCTGAGGACCCCCCGGAAAGGCTCCGCGAGGGAAGGCGGGAGGGAGGCCGGGAGGCTCCGGCGCGGAGGAGGGGAAGCGGGCGAGGAAGCCGAGGGAGGAGGAGGAGATTCCGGGCCTTTCGCCTCAGAGCGACTCGCAGGGCTGCGACTCCCAGGACGGAGCCGCCGCTTCTCTGCGCCCGCCGCCCGCGGCAGGAGGAGCCCCTGGGCCACCCCGGAGAAACGGGGACCCCGACCGCCTCCCCGGAAGCCCCTCCAGGCCGGATCCCCACGGAGGTTTCGCCCCACTGGTCCCCTTTTCCCTCCCAGGGGGACCGACCGGACCCCTTCCCCGAAACCGGCAGGACGGAGGGAGGGAGGAGAAACTATATAATATACACTTAAATATATTATATTAGGAGATTTCAATATATTTCGTTTTCAATCATCACCTGTAAGTCGCCCAGAGTCCCCTTGTGGGGGAGATTTCATAGAACAGAACGACGGAAGGGACCCTAGAGGTCATCTAGTCCAAACCCCCTCCTCAGGCAGGAATCCCTTCAGACTGTTTCAGATAAGATGGGCACCATAAAAATGTAACATACATAAAGACAAATATACCTCCGTCTCTCTCTCTTCCTTGTGGGGGGGGGACGTGGAGGGGGAACAATGGGGACATCCAGACGGATCCTTCTGGGGTCTCCCAGCCCCTCCCTCTCCTCAACCCACATTTTCTCCAGTCACCCCCAACTCCTCCCCTCCCCCTAATCTTCAGCCCTTATGGGATTTGGGGTTGAATCAGGGCTCTCGTCCCCCCCCCAAAAAAAAACAGCCCCCCCAAGACCACCTCAAAGGGAGGGTCTCCTCCCCTTCACAACAGGGTAGATCTGGGGGGGGGGCAATTGAGGGGAGCAACTCAGAACTCCCCCCCCCCCATTCATCAGTTCCCCCCCTGTGGCTCCCCCTCCTCCTGCCTGGGGGTGGTGGTGGATTATGGGGAGGGGGAGTCTTGGTCTCTTCCCCAAATTCGCCCCCCTAAGGGACCGAGGCTCAAATCCTGCCTCACCTTCACAGCCTGGGGGGGGGGGGAAACCGAAGTTTCTGAAGCTGCAAAATTCTCTTTTTCTTCTACTCTGAGCATGGCTCACTTTCCCTCTTTCTGCCTCCTTCTTCTTTCCAGGCAACCGACTTCGGGGGCTCTGGATCCGGGTCTAAAGCCCCACTCCCACCCAGTCACTGGTGGGGGGACCACAATGGGGGTCCTACTGCGTCTCATTTCACTTCGGCCCCCTCCCCTCCACGGTCGAAGGCAGCGCTCCGTCTTCATCCCACTTGGCGAAATGAGGCGAGGGAGGGAGCGGAGACCACGCGGAGATCCAGGCTTCTGTGCTCCTGCCCCACTTGCCCTCGATCCGTTTCCCCATAACGGGGGTCTCTCAGCCCCTCTTTTCCCCCAGGAGGCTTGATGCCCCCCCCCCCAGCCCCTCTTCTCCCCGGCCAGCCCCCTCCTTACCGGGAGTCTGGATTGTGGGGAGGGTGGTAATATTTTCCTCTAATTTCGGAATTGGGAGTGTCCAGGAAGAGCAGGACCAATGGGAATCCACCCTTCTACAGCGTCATCAGTCTCCGGGCAGTCTCCACCCAATGGAGATCGTTCGGAGCAGAGAGAATCAGAGAAAGGGGGAGGGGGATATTTTCCATGCAAGCCCTGGGGGGGGGGTGAGGGCTTCCTTCTCCCCCACCCAATCCGGCTTGGAATGGGTTGCAGTGGATGAGAAGGGGAGGCGCAGCCCCACAGCCAACACACACACTAACACACACACAAACAGAGAGAGTGGGAGTGCCCCTCCCCCAATCACGTGGGGACACTGCTGGTTTCATCCCTGGCGCTGTGGGGTTTTCTGACCCACCACAATTGGAAGGTCAAGAAGGGCGGCTGTTGATCTGAATGGCGGGAAAGGAAGAGGGAGGGGAGGGGATCTAATCCCTCCCTGCCTGCCGATCTCCAAAGCTCCAGAAGGCAAGGAAACTGACCAAGGAGAGATTCCCTTCCTGACCGTAAGAGTTTGGGGACCTGAACGGACATCAAGTCCACCCCTCCATGCACACAGAGGAAAGTATAGCTGAGAATCGTGAAGAGAGCAAAGAAAGGGGAGGCTCCCCTCAGGGCCTGCCCTGAACCCCCCTTGAGCTGCAGCCCCCAAAGACTGAAGGGATCCCCCTCCCACTTTCACTTTCGCTCTCTGCCCCGAACTCTCCCTCCTCTTTCAGCTGAAGTCACAAAGGACTCTGCCCGGAGACCGATAACGCTCAAGCAGGGAGAATTCCCATTGGTGCTGCAGCTCGTTCCGGCCCCTCCCACCTCCAAAGTCAAATAAAAACGCTTCCACACACGCACACATACATAAACTCTCTCTCTTTCTCTCTCTCTCTCTCTCTCTCTCTCTCCTCCCCTGACATAAACAAATGTTCATTAAATGTGAAGATTGTGCCGTGGGAAGAGCTGCCGCACTGGATGATAAGGGGGGCAGGGGCAGCCCCGCAGCCGCTGAGGAGAAGTTGGGGGGTCACCCACAGACACTCTCCCCCCAATCCAAAGTGAAGCCCCGGAAAACCCTCAGCTAAACCAGGGAAAGGCTCCGCTCCGCTTCCGGGGAGAAAAAGTCGATTCACCTCCTTGAAAGGCGCCTCAGGAACATCCTGAGGTAAATCTCAAAGAGCCCAGAGAAAAAAACAGGCGGGAAAAAGGGAAACGCCCCCTTTTCACCTGCAACAACCAATTAGAGCGCAGATCCCCTCAGGCGGGAGTCGCCCTCACTCGGCCACAACGGGGTGTTTGGGATCTTTGTTCGCTTTCCTTCTCCAGCCATTAAGTAGGATATTTTCACATTTAAAGGCTTCAAAAGAAAAAGAACCAAAATGACTTTGCTTTTGTTCATTAGATTGAATTGTCAGGCTGGAATGGTTGTTGTTTTTTTATCTTGCACTGTGGCTAAAATGATTGCAGGAAATACAACTTCAGCCACAGAGTGGTCAATGTCTGGAATAGTCTACCTGACTCTGGTTTCTTCCCCAAACCCTAAAAACTTTAACCTGAGACTGTCTACTATGGACCTCACCCCTTTCCTAAGAAGTCTGTAAGGGGCCTGCATAAGCGCACCAACGTGCCTACCGTCCCTGTCCTATTGTTTCTTTTTTATTTGTATCCATTTCATGTATTCATAACCATGGTTGAACTTATGCCTGTTGTCTAATAATCGCTTGACAAAATAAATAAATAAAATGATTAAATAAATAATAAATAAATAAAAAGTCAACATCTTTTTTCACCTTTTTTCCCTTTTACCCCAGACTTTCTTTTTTCCTTACTCCTTCCCTTAATTTCCAATTTCTATTTTTCTTTGTGTTTTGTATAATAAATAAATAGGATCTTGAGACTCTAGAAAAAGTGCAGAGAAGGGCAACAAAGATGGAGACTAAAAGAAATAAAAATAGCCGTTGCTGGAACTGGGTATCTCTGGTCTGAGGAAAAGAAGGATGAGGGGAGACATGGGGGCATCTTCCAATATCTCAGGGATTTCCACAGAGAAGATTTCTCTCATTTCTCCTATAAATAAATAAATATAGAAGGGGACCAAATGAAAGAGGCGGAGCTGGAGTTGCACTTTATAGATAAGAAATAACCAAACCGCTCTAGAAAAGCCACAGAAGAAAGACGAAAACCTCTTTTGAGGCATTTGGGTTCCTATAAAAGGGGGAAAGAAGCACAGACGTCCAAGTCTTTGTCTGACAGGAAGCAATGGAGAGGGGCATTTCCCCCTACTCCCAAATCCATCATCCACACCCTTCTCCCTCCCATGCGCTCCTCTTTCCCGCCCTTTCTACCATCCTGGCCCTTTGCCTCAAATCCACCAGGGGGAGCCCTCCGCCAAGGGAAGGGAACTGCAGGCGCTTCCCCATTGGACCATTGGCTGCCTTCCCAGAGGGGGCAGCGAAGGAAGTGACATCAATGAGCCTTGCCTCTCTAGGACCCCACACTCGCTCTCTACAATTCCTGGGGCGCCGCACGAGGCGAAGAGGCTGCGAGAGAGTCTGTCCGGTGGAGATCCAGAAGTGCCCCGGGTGAGAGGAGGCTCTTCCTGGCTTCCATGATCCTCAGCCGCCCTCTCCATGCGAAGAGGAGAGGGTCTGGTAAAACCCAGCAGGAGAGGAGAGAAGCCGGGCGAGGAGGAGGCAGGATTTGCATCGGGCTCCTATCTTCGGAGAGGGAAAGAAGCGGGGGGGGGTGCCCTCTCCTTCCCTGCCCTGCTCGGGGGGGCCCTGGGCCCTGCGCTGGGAGGAGCCGCTTGGGTCTTTCTGCAGGTTGGGGGAAGGGGGTCCAGGGGCTGAATCCCTCTTTCTGATCCTGGACGGTGGTTTTTCTCTCCCTCCCAGATCCAGAACCTTGGAGCCCTCAGCAGCCTTTGAAAGCCAGGATTTCCTCTGCGGGGAAGGAAGGAAGGACCGGCAGGGATTGTCCTGCGCCCCAGAAAAGAAGAGACCCCCCAGATTGCCTGGAGCCCTTTGGAGCTGCTCTGCCAGAGAGAGGAAAGATGGAGACACCCCCTTTGGCCAAGGAGGGGAGTGGAAAAGGCCCGGCAGCTCTTCAGCCTGGGAGCTGTGGGGAGAGCTGGACCAGAACCGGGCAGAAGGTCCTGCAGGAGGGAACCATCCTCCCTTCAGAAGTTCCGCCTTGGACCTCCATCCGATGCCGGGAGGCTGAGGGTCCCCGAGGACTTTGCAGCCGACTCCATGACTTGTGCAGGCAATGGCTGAACCCAGGGAAGAACAGCAAAGCCCAGATGCTGGACCTGGTGGTTCTGGAGCGGCTCCTGGCTCTCCTGCCCCCAGAGATGGAGGGCTGGGTGCGGGAGTGTGGAGCAGAGAGCAGCTCCCAGGCAGTGGCCCTGGCGGAAGGCTTCCTCCTGAGCCAGGTGGAGGAGCAGAAGGAGCAGCTCCAGCGGCAGGTGGGAGACTTTAGGGAGCTCGGAAGGGAATAAATAGAGAGACTGTTTGAATGCTTCACCCCTCCTTCCCAAACTTCTCCCACCTTCATAATATGAGGCAATTCTCCAATTCTAGTAGGACGTTGTTCCACTGTTTTCTCACTCAGCCACACAGATGGATATTGGAGGCTTTGAAGTTGTGTTCCGAATATAAGAATCCACTTTATGTCTTGTGACGTACATTAATTCTGCTTCTTCCTCCTATTTGAAGGGCTGCACTGTGGAGATCAGAGATCCTGAGGAAAAGAAGAACCCATCAAATCCCCCTCAGGAGGTATTTGTCAGGAGGATCCCTTGGGAAGATCCAAGTCAGGATCCCTCAGGAGGTAATGGAAGATCCTCTGATTCCCCATCTGTCTTCCCTTCACTCTCTCTTCTCTCCTTTAGAATACCTCCTCCTATTTTGTTAATTATGCTTTTGGAAATTATTTATTCCTTACAGAGAAACAAAGAATGAAGCTTTCTGGTTTTTATGAGGGAGATCAAACAGCGGTTGAACCTCCAAATCAAGTAAGAAAGGGAAAAGAGATTAGATTTCTATTCTCCCTTCAGGAAGTGAAGCAGGTGCGCAGACGGCTCTCTCCTTCTGTTTTCCCCCCTTGTTTGGCCTGGATTATTTTTGTGTTATTCCACAACATGGAGAGCAGAATAGGAGTTCAAGTTGCTGTCAGCCAGCATAGCTTCCTCTAGTTATCTTGTTCTGCTAGGTACAACATTGAGTTTACAAGAAGCAATTTTTAAAAAGTCCTTCGAGAAATATGAATAAATGTATCACAGTGGCAGGAACTGCTAGAGACCCTTTTTGGGGGGAAATTCTTTGACTCGGAATTGTGCAAGGCTGATAAAAAATAAACACATTGCTGCATTACCATTTTTAAAAAGCCTTATCTATAACCCGTAGTTCAAAAATAAGCAAATCATATTAAAAAATAAAGCAGACTATTAAAATCTAAAGGAAGTGGTCATGTTGAGCATGTAATTATGGTACTTTGGGTATAAAATAACTTCCAATCCTCTGAGTTGCTCCTCGATTAGGAGATCAAACATTCCCGCTTTCTCAGTGAATTTTCTCTTCTTTCTACTTTTCCTTTCAGGCATTGGCTCAGACTACTAGATCAATCAATGACAGACAGAACGATAGATTGGTTGATCCCGAGGTGGGATTACTTTACTGAAAGGCACTGAAGGTTTTGCAGAATCCATGAACTTGATAAAACTTCCCCAAATATTTTTTCAGTGAAAGCAATTTTCAGATTTGCCCATTTTCTCACCTAAAATTAGTTCTTGTATGACCCACAGCCATTTAACTTAGTGCATATCTCTGCTTTGGGAATTTGGGAACAATGGAATAGAATAACAGAGTTGGTAGGGATCTTTGAGGTCTTCTAGTCCAACCCCCTGCTCAGACAGGAAGCCCTATAACATTTCAGATAAATGGCTGTCCAATTTCTTCCTAAACACCTCCAGTGTTGGAGCACCAACAATTTCTAGAGGCAAGTCATTCCACTGATTAATTGTTCTCACTGTCAGGAAATTTCTCTTTACTTGTAGGTTGGTTCTCTTCTTGAACAGTTTCCATCCATTTCGTCTTGCAACACTGCTATCATGTCTCCCCTAGTCCTTCTTTTCATGAAACTAGATATACCCAATTCCAGCAACCGTTCATTATGTTTTAGCCTCCAGTCCACTAACAATTTTTGTTACTCTTCTCTGCACTCTTTCTAGAGAGTCTCTAGATCTTTTTTTGCATCTGGCAACCAAAACTGGATGCAATATCCCAAGTGTGGTCTTACCAAGGCCTTATAAAGTGGTACTAACACTTCATGTCTTCTTGATTCTATCCCTCTTAATGCAGCCTATGATTCTGTTGAGAGTTTTTGGGGGCAACTGTAGCATAGTGCTGACTCAGGTTTAAGTGATTGTCCACTAGGATTCCAAGATCCCTGTTGCACTTACTACTCTTGAGCCAGATATCACCTATGCCAGTGCATTTGGTTTTTCTTTCCTAAATGTAGAACATTTCTCACTGTTGATTTTGTTTTATTAGATGGGCCCAATCTGTCAACCCTTCTATATCTCGAGTATCTTCTGCAGTGTTGGTATTCCTGTCAATCTGCTCTTCTCTGCAAATTTGATGAGTTCCCCTTCTATCCTCTTGTCTAAATCAATGATGAAGATGAACAGATCTTGCGAATCCTCCTGTTCTGCTCTTTTTTCCATGTCCAGGAGGGTCTTGTGTCCTTCGAGGAGGTGGCTGTGTATTTCTCTGAGGAGGAATGGTCTCAGCTGGATCCTGACCAGAAAGCGCTGCATTCGGAAGTCATGCTTGAAAACCATAGGAACGTGGTCTCTCTGGGTAAGAGTTTTCTGGTCCCCAATCAAGAAGAGATTATAGTTAGTTTTTTATTACAATACCACTGATATTGTCTCCTGCGAGGGAGAAGGAAAGGATTTGGCCTTGTTGTGCTCCAGGGAAGGAAAGAGTCAATGTCTCTTTGTTTAGATGCTTTCTGTGCCATTTCTTATATGTATTTTTCCATTTCTGTTTGAACTTATCTGTGGAGGCTGAAGAGAAGGAGGTTTGTTTTTATGTGTCCTCTGGAGGTTGTGTGAGAGGAGTGTGTTGTCATTTGTCCTCTGAAACCTCCCCAAATTGTGTGAGAACAGAACTTTCACGCTCAGTCCATGGACAATCACTCTCCCAATCCAATTCAAGAAAAAAGGCCTCATGCAGTGTGACTCAGAGCATCCTAGGGTACAGGTAATCCTGAAGTTACCACAGTTCACTTAGCAAGCATTCCAAGTTACAACCATTTCTCCCCCAAGTATTGAGACCAGTCCCAAAATTTGTGAGTGTTGCAGCACCACAGTCATCATTCACACTTATGAATGACAGTATTCACCCTATCTATTCCCCCCCCCCATCTTGCAGGGACTTACTATATTTTTCAGACTATAAGATGCACTTTTCCCCTTGAAAAAAGTGGGTGGAAATGTCTGTGCATCTTACAGAGGAAAAAGTGGAGCTGTTTTTGGCCTCCCAAACTCTCACCGTGTCCTGTTATTGCCCTCCTTGACATCCAGAATCACTCTGCAGGGCCCCCTTTTGGTCTCTGGAGGCCTACGTGGATCCCATTTTTGCCCTTCCCGGCATCAGGGAGGCTGACAACGACGCACAGAGGGTTTGGGAGGCCAAACATGGGCCCGTTTTTGGCATGGAGAGTGCTTCTGGATGCCGGGGAGGGCAAAAATGAGACGTGCGGAGACCAAAAACTTTTATTTTCTTGTTTTGCTTCTCTAAAACTAGGTGCGTCTTATAGTCTGAAAAATACGGTACCTTGCGACGATGTGAGCCATCGGTTCCCTTGCCTACTTCAGTGCATTTGCAGAAAAAAGATTAGTGACAGATACACAAGATCAGTAGTGGGAAATCTACAACTATTGATCTCACGTGATCTCGCACTACAGTGCTTTAGGCCTGTGTTCACTGCTAACCAAGGCCTGCAGCAGATCCAGGGCAAAAGAGAGGGGAGGCCTCTTTGTTTTCAAAGAGTTTTGCCCTGGACCTGGTGCAGTCCTCAGTTCTTAAAAGAACACAGGCCTAAAATATTGCAGTGCCTCAATAAATCTTAAGTTTTCTCCTAATTCCTCCGTGGACGTTTCCCCTGATTATTATGAAATACAATGGTGAAAAAATAAGGTTCTACATTTAGGCAAAAAAAATGCACAGGTACAATATATGTGGTACCTTGGTGAATAGTAGTAACTGTAAGAGGGATCTTGGAGTCCTAATGGACAACCATTTAAATATGAGCCAGCCGTGTGCAGCAGCTGCCAAAAAAGTCAACACATTTCTACGCTGCATAAACAGAGGGATAGAATCAAGATCACGTGAAGTGTTAATACCTCTTGATAATGCCTTAGTAAGGCCACACTTGGAATACTGCATCCAGTTTAATGTCTAGTTTAATGAAAAGAAGGACTAGGGGAGACATGATAGCAGTTTTCCATTATCTCGGGGGCTGCCACAAAGAAGAGGGAGTCAAGCTATTCTATTCCTTAACTCAAAACTGATTCTGAGTGAGATTTGCATATATATATATATAATTGTAAAGAAAGAGATGTTTTCTAGATCTTTTCAAAGCTTTCATGACTCATGAATATAGAAATCATCATGTCTATATCACACCACTGTAGGCCTGCAAACATACAACCTAATGGAATTTCGGAGAAATTCAGAAGGAAATTAACTTGACTTTCTACACTTTGATCTTTGTCTCTAACCTCATTGTCATTGTCAGAGGTTATTCCTCTGTCCTGGTCCTATTAGATCTCTTGGCGGCTTTCGATACTGTCGACCACAGTATCTTATTGCAGCGGCTGGAGGGGTTGGAAATGGGGGCACTGTTTTGCGGTGGTTCTCCTCCTTCCTCTCTGGCCATTCACAATTTGTGTTGGCGGCGGGGCAGAAATTGGCCCCGAGGCCCCTGGTTTGTGGGGTACCTCAGGGGTCGATGCTCTCGCCCCTTCTGTTCAACATCTGTATGAAGCCGCTGGGTGAGATCATCTGTGGCTTTGGGGTAGCGTTCCATCAATACGCTGATGATACTCAGTTGTACATTTCTACCCCAGGCCACCGTAATGAAGCCGTCAAAGTGATGGCCCGATGCCTGGAGGCCGTGCGGTGTTGGATGGAGCAGAACAGGCTTCAGCTCAATCCATCTAAGACTGAGTGGCTATGCTTCCCGGTGCCCCGATACAGCCAGCTGGTTCCATCGCTGGCTGGGGGGGGGGGAATTCTTGCCCGCACAGAGAGGGCTCGCAATCTGGGTGTCCTCCTGAATGTAGGCTGTCATTGGAGGACCATGTGGCGGCCGTCGCCAGGGGGGCTTTTGGTCAGGTCTGTAGGATCTACCAGTTGAGGCCCTTTCTGGCTCGGGATATGCTTCGCATGGTCACTTCCGCCCTCGTGATCTCCCGCCTAGACTATGCCAATGGTCTCTACATGGGGCTTCCCTTGAAGTGCACCCGGAGGCTCCAGCTGGTGCAGAATGCAGCCGCGCGGAGCCCCCATGTTACGCCGCTCTTGCGTGAGCTGTATTGGCTCCTGGTGCTCCTCCGGATGCGCTTCAAGGTCCTGGTTACCATCTTTAAAGCGTTCCATGGCTTGGGACCAGGATATTTGCGGGACCGCCTCCTGCCATTATCAGCCTCCCGTCGGCCAATACGCTCCCATAGAGTCGGCCTCCTCAGGATGCCGCCGGCTGGACGGCTGGTGACCCCGAGGGTGCGGGCCTTCTCATTGGGGGCACCCTCCCTCTGGAACGAATTACCCCCAGAGATGAGGATAATCCCTGATCTCCTGACCTTCCAGCGTGCATTGAAAACCTATCTATTTCATCAAGCCGGTCTGACCTAGGGGTTTTTAGGATTTTAATTTGGTTTTTATCTAGTTTGGCTTTTAAACTTCTCTGTATTTTTAAGCTTTTCAGCCTTTCATATTTGGTTTTTTAACTGTTCTTAATTTTGTATTGTTCTCTGCATTTTAGTTTGGCTGTGCATCGCCCTGAGTCCTGTCAGGAAATAGGGCGGTATATAAATACAATAAATAAATAAATAAATTTTCATTTCACTTTTGCTTTGAAGGTAATAATGGGCATGAAAATCAAGATTCCTGTGAACTGTTCCAAGTGATCAATGCTAAAGATGGAACGGAGAAGTTTGGAATTCGAATGGAATTCAAAAGCCATGAGAGAAACCAGTCAAAGAATTGGAATCAGGAAAGCTCATCTTCCATTGATGCTCCGAAGCAAGACTTTCTTGCCCAACAAGAGAAAATAAGGAAAAAATATACTGGAAAAAGTGTGAACCTGTTGAAAGGTAAAGTACAAGTAAATGAACACTATTTAACCCAAAAGAAAGGAGAAGATGCTGTAAGAAGACAAAACAGACAAAATTACAATTTGGCATTAATTCTTTCTCTTGGGAATAACTTCCTTACATCTCAAAAAATGATTGACACAAAAGAGAAGCCTTATAAATGTTTGGAATGTGGAAAATGTTTTAGAACAAACACGAAACTTACTATCCATAAAAGGATCCACACAGGGGAGAAACCATTTAAATGCACGGAGTGTGGAAAGAACTTTGCTCAAAGTGGTCATCTTACTTCCCATAAGATGATCCACACAGGAGAGAAGCCGTATAAATGCATGGAGTGTGCAAAGACGTTTTCTCAAAAAAGCTATCTTATTTCTCATAAAAGAAGCCACACAGGGGAGAAACCATATAAATGCATGGAGTGTGGAAAGACCTTTGCTCGAAAAGATTATCTTACTTCCCATAAGAGGATCCACACAGGAGAGAAGCCGTATAAATGCATGGAGTGTGGAAAGACCTTTGCTAAAAGCAGTGACTTAAGAATACACAAAAGAATACACACAAAAGAGAAACCATATAAATGCATGGAGTGTGGAAAGACATTTATTCAGAGCAGTGCCCTTAGAAGCCACCAAATGCTCCACACAGGAGAGAAACCATATAAATGCATGGAGTGTGGAAAGACCTTTGCTCGAAAAGATTGTCTGTCTTCCCATAAGACGATCCACACAGGAGAGAAGCCATATAAATGCATGGAGTGTGGAAAGATGTTTGCTCAAAAACGTTATCTTATTTCTCATAAAAGAAATCACTCAGGGGAGAAACCATGTAAATGCATGGAGTGTGGAAAGACCTTTGCTCGAAGAGATCAACTTATTTCCCACAAGATGATCCACTCAAAAGAGAAACCATGGAAATGCATGGAGTGTGGAAAGACCTTTGCTTCAAAACATAATCTTATTTCCCATAAGATGACCCACACAGGAGAAAAACCATATAAATGCATGGAGTGTGGAAATGCCTTTGCTAATAAGAGTAACCTAAGAGTACACAAAAGATTCCACACAGGAGAGAAACCATTTAAATGCATAGAGTGTGGAAAGACCTTTGCTCTGAGCAGTGGTCTTGCTGTCCACAAAAAGGTCCACACAGGAGAGAAACCATTTAAATGCATGGAGTGTGGAAAGACCTTTGCTCTGAACAGTGGTCTTGCTGTCCACAAAAAGATCCACACCGGAGAGAAACCATTTAAATGCATGGAGTGTGGAAAACCCTTTGCTCGAAAAGATCATCTTACTTCCCATAAGATGATCCACACAGGAGAAAAGCCATATAAATGCATGGAGTGTGGAAAGACATTTACTCAGAGCAGTGCCCTTAGAAGCCACCAAATGCTCCACACAGGAGAGAAACCATTTAAATGCATGGAGTGTGGAAAGACCTTTGTTCAAAAATGTAGTCTTATTTCCCATAAGATGACCCACATGGGAGAAGCCATATAAATGCCTGGAATGTGGAAAGAGTTTTGCTCAAAATGGTCATCTTGTCATAAAAGGATCCACACTCGGGAGAAACTATATAGCAACAGCAATTCCACTTAGACTTATATACCACTCCACAATGCTTTATCTCATTTTCTGAGCAGTTTACAAAGTCAGCATATTGTCCCCAGCAATCTGGGTCCTCATTTTAGCGACCTCAGAAGGCTGAAAGGATGAATCAACCATAAACCGGGCAGGATCGAACTCCTAGCTGTGGACGACCCACCATGTCTCTATAGATCTGTATGTGTATGCATATTCAGCCTTTCTGATCCAAATGAGACAAGGTTGAATCCAACAAAATGAAACTTAATGTGGAGAAAAGTAATAATTTATACCTAGGCAGGAAAAACAGATTTCAGGAAATCTGGCTCAAAAACAGTAACTTTGAGAGGGATCTTGGGAGTCCGAATGGATGATGATTTAAACATGAGTCACGTGTGTGCAGCAGCAGCCAAAAGAGCTAATATTATCCTTCTATCAGGTTTCCAATGATGAAATCTATTTAAAAAGAAGAGCAAAGTCTGTCTTCCAAAACAAATTATTTTATTTAGGAAAGAGTCAAATTGGCAACATCCATTGTAATTCTGGATCTGACACAACCCAGAATTACACCACATAATGTTGGAAATTAGAAACAACCTCCAAAAGTCACATTTTTCAATAGAAGTAAATCAATGTTGCCAGGTGTCATCAATCTCCTCAAGGTCTCAGCATGTTCAGTTTCTTTTCCCACACGAAGAAAAATCACTTAGCCTAAACAATCCTCACTATCTCCATTCCTCCCAGCTTAGGAATGTGGCAAGCCTTAAACTCTCCCCCCCCCCCCACATAACCAGCAAAGAGAAAGAAAAAAAAGGAATATATGATAAAATAAAATGGCTATGCCAATTTTGGGCTTGACAGGCTGCCCTTCATTTGAAAAGAAAACCCTGCAAAGACATAGAATACACAAAGATTGAAATTAAGTTAAATACAATAATACAGCAATTTAACCTCCTCTGCCACTCGCAGGATCCGCTTTGGGCTTGTGTGGATATTTTTCATGAAATTTTTCCACCGGTCTAAACTATCCAGCTATTTACCCAAGTTGCTTGTGAAATAGGATAGCCTTTCCAATAAATTAGATATTGTAATTTCCCTCTGAAAATCCTAGAATCCCAAGATTTTCTTAACCTCATGTTCATGCCCCGCAATGAGCAACAGCCTCGGAGCTGCACTCTTTTTTTAAAAAATAAACTTTATTAATCTTTTATAACTTTAAAAATAAAGAGTACAAATATCTTAACTTCAACGGTTTGTGGCATTTGTGTTATACTACTATTTTGTGGATTGTTTACAAATATATACAATTTATGGAAATGTAAACAGTTTATATATTGCTTATCATAAATTTGGAGTTGCACTTTCTGCTGGCCTCAATGAGGAAGTTACAAACGGCTTTAACAAACTACTATGAAAAACCAGTTCCGAAGGGGGAGAATTTGGGTCCTTTGAGTGATATTTGTCCAACCGTCCTTTGGTTTGTTTCCTGGGCTCTCCAGGGTCTCCTTGGGAGTCAGGAAGGACCCCTTCAGCCGCTTCCGGGGGGGTGGGGAGTCAGAGGACCTTGTGGCTGCCCCACTTGGAGAGTCAGTCACGGGGCGGAGGAGGACAATCCCTGAGCTGCCCTGGTGAAGAATCCAGGCTTGTTGACTGCTGGATCTTGGCCAGTTGCTCAGTTCCGCTTCGGAGGAGCCCAACGCTTCAGGTTGGGGAAGCCGAACCCAAGGGCCTCGGCAGCTGATGGGGGTTGGAGGAAGAAACTCCGGGGGGGGGGGAGGCTGGGGAGAGCAGAGGGAACTCAGAGATAATCTCAAAGCATGAAAGGAGCCCAGAGGTTCTGACTGGACGCCCCACAGTGGGTGCCTGGATTTGCGCCTGACTTTGTGCGACCAGCTGTGTCCAGATACACAACTGTGGGGCTGATGCTGATTCTGCTGCCTTCAGCTGCAGGGGGGAACCCGGTTCTGGCCTGCTGAGGCTGGTGCTGGGCCAGGGGGGAGTTTGACCCCTGCAGCCCCCCATCCCTGGAAAGGATCCACCTCTGGACCCCCAAAGTTTTTCAAACAGAATCCGGAATTCAGGATCTGTTTAACCCACCTTTGCTTAACTCACCAGAACCCGAATCTCTCCCAAAGACTAGAAGAAATGTTTTCTATGAATGTAGTGAAAGATGAGCACAAGAAACAGAAACTCTGATTTTGGGGATAATTTGTATGGGAGGAAGAGATTCCCAGACTGTAATGGTTAAAAGGCTGAAATCCCTTAGTGGGGGATATAGGATTATTGAAGTCCCAGAATTTCTATTAAAATTCTAGGTTATTTTATAAATTATAAATTTATTCTTCAGTTTAATACACTCTCAATCCATCCATCCTTCTTCCCTTCTTAAATAATACTGAAAAGGAAGAAAATCAGCTCAAATCGTCTTACAAATATCTGTGGAAATGGATTTTTTCTTCTCCTTTGGGCAAAATATTTCCTCCAACTCCCCATCAGAAGAAGGAAGTTCATCTCAGAGGGTGGATTCTTAGGACGAGTCCCAGGGCTGATTTCCCTCCACGTAAGTAAAATCCCCTTCTTCCCACGATCCTCGCACTCAAAGTGTTGAGTTCCCTGGCAAACAGCAAACGGCAGGAATGGAGAATCCGGCTCGTTCATAACATAAAATGTTTGTGAGATTTATTGAGCTTGAAGATTTATTTCAAATCAATGCAGAGATTTGGAAAAGTGGGAAAAGCTGCGTTTATTCGGAAACGATATTTCCCTTCAAGGGAAGTTTTGTAAGACACACATACAAGAGTTGCAGTTACGGACAAAAACGCCCTCAAGATTTCCAGCGGGGGAAACTGCGAGGAGGGTCCTTTGTCCTTCGGCTGAGAACTGGGGAGGGGGACCGAGGAAGAGCCGCTGCTCAGACGGGGAACCTCCCTGAATTCTGGGCCTGGGCCGGAAGAGAAGGGGGATCGGGGGTCTTGGCTGGGCTGTGGGTGGGGAAAGGTGCACTTGCGACCCTTCCTGGAGGGGAAGACCGACCGGAGTCCCACTCCTGCCCTGGGGATCTCCTTCGCTCACTTGGGATCTCACAGGCAGATCCCGGAGTGGGGCAGCATCTCCACGGATCACCCCTCAGCTGAGAGAAGCCGAAGCCCAGAGAAGGTGGATCCCGCTGGGAGGGAAAATGGGATCCTCCGAAGCCTCCGAGGGGGATCCGACCTGGGAGGAATCAGGAGGGATTTCAGGAGAACCGATGGATCAATGGAGCAGAATCCTCCCCACCTGGAATTGGGGGGCTCCGCCCCTGGAGGTCTTCCAGAAGAGGCTGGACGGCCGTTTGGCTGTGGTGGGATAAGGGCTCCTGCCAGGGGGTCGGGCTAGAAGATCTCTAAGGTTCTTTCCAGTCTCTGAGCTTCCCTTTCCCATTGGCTCTCCCCCCACTGAAGCATTCCTCCCCCCCAGCACTCCTTCATGCAGCTGGCAGGAAAGACCCCCTAGAATGCAGCCCCGCATGACTGAAAATCTCTCCCTCTCACTTTCTCTGCTTCTCTCTGCGCGTAACTATCTCCTGCATCGGCTGAAGTCAAGGGAGGTTCTGCCCGGAGACCGATGACGCTGCAAGAAGGGAGGATTCTCATTGGTCCTGTTTCTGGACGCTCCCAGTGGGTTAAGGGCTCCTCCTTCCTCGGCCTGGGCGTCCGACTAGATTAGAAGGAGTGCAGAGAAGAGGAACAAAGATGGTTAGAGAGCTGGAGCTTCAGAGATACGAAGAACGGGAATCAGGTACGGTTTGTCTAATGGAGAGAAGGACGGGGGATGGCACGAGAGCAGTTTTCCCACACCGGGGGGGCTGCCCCAAAGAAGAGGGGGGGCCCCCTGCTCTCCAAAGCACCGGAAGGCAGGACGAGAACCGATCGATGGGAACTGAGCAAGGAGAGAGGCAACCTGGAAGCTCTTGATCGTGAGAGCCATGAACCAGTGGAAGAGAAGTTGCCTTCAGAGGTTGTGGTTGTGACTGGAGGCTTCCAAAAGGAGACAGGAGAAACATTGGGCAGGAATGGGATAGGGTCTCCCGCCCGAGCAGGGGGTTGGACTAGAAGACCTCTGAGGTCCCTTCTAACTCTGTAATTCTGCGTTGTCTGTGACGTTGTTGTCCTTGAAACTCGGCTTCTGTCTCTGCTTCGAACTGTCTCTTCCAATGGGTGAAAGCAAGAGAGACCCTGCCCGGAGAACCCTGAACCCCTGAACCATTGGTGGTTCAGCTTGTTCTGGCCGCGCCCAGAACAAAATCCAATAAAAACCATTCCTCCCCCTCAACAAACATTCCTCCTCTGACACACACAAACACATACACACGTGTTCATTTCGTGGGCGGTTCCTGCTGTGCGAAGAGCTGATGCATTAGATGACAAGGGGGGAGAAGTCGAGGGTCACCCACAGACACCGGGAAACCCTCCGCTAAACCAGGGAGAGGCTCCGCTTCGCTTCGGGGGGGGGGGGGTGCGGGGGAGAAAAGAGATTCCCTCCCTTGAAACACGCGTCTCCCTTGCTCGGAATGTCTGGACAAAGCGGCTCCTTCTGGTCTCCTGCCCTTCCAATCCCCCCTTTCCTTTCTTCTGGGGGTCAGAAGGACCCCCCTTTTCCTCCCAAGGTGGCCTCGAAGGGAGATCCCGAAGTAAAGTTTGGGCCGTTTCTCCTCCGCTTCCTGCTCCTTTCCTCGGAGAACTTCGACAGGGGTTGGATTAAATGACCTCTAGGGTCCCTCCCAACTCTGTTAATCTCAAGCCGTCTGAGAATCTATACACTTTTTTTTCAGATTGCTGGGGACAATAAGCTGACTTTGTAAACTGCTCAGAGAATGTGGTAAAGCGTTGAGGTACATACAGGTGAAACTCAAAAAATTAGAATATCGTGCAAAAGTTCATTTATTTCAGTAATGCAACTTAAAAGGTGAAACTAATATATGAGATAAACTCATTACATGCAAAGCAAGATAGTTCAAGCCGTGATGTGTCATAATTGACATGATTATGGCTTACAGCTCATGAAAACCCCACATCCACAATCTCAGAAAATTAGAATATTGTGAAAAGGTTCAATATTCTTGGCTCAAAGTATCCCACTCTACTCAGCTAATGAAGCCATAACACCTGCAAAGGGTTCCTGGGCCTTTAAATGGTCTCTCAGTCTGGTTCAGGAGGAATCACAATCATGGGAAGGACTGCTGACCTGACAGTTGTGCAGAGAACCATCATTGACACCCTCCATAAGGAGGGAAAGCCTCCAAAGGTAATTGCCAAAGAAGTTGGATGTTCCCAAAGTGCTGTATCAAAGCACGTTAATAGAAAGTTATGTGGAAGGGAAAAGTGTGGAAGAAAAAGGTGCACAAGCAGCAGGGATGACCGCAGCCTGGATAGGATTGTCAGGAAAAGGCCATTCAAAAGTGTTGGGGACTTTCACAAGGAGGGGACTGAGGCTGGAGTCAGTGCATCAAGAGTCACCACACACAGACGGATCCTGGACATGGGCTTCAAATGTCGTATTCCTCGTCAGAAGCGTCTTACCTGGGCTAAAGAAAAACAGAACTGGTCTGTTGCTCAGTGGTCCAAAGTCCTCTTTTCTGATGAGAGCATCTTTTCCATCTCATTTGGAAACCAAGGACCCAGAGTCTGGAGGAAGAATGGAGGGCACACACTGCAAGATGCTTGAAGTTCAGCGTGAAGTTTCCACAGTCTGTGTTGATTTGGGGAGCCATGTCATCTGCTGGTGTTGGTCCACTGTGCTTCATTAAGTCCAGGGTCAACGCAGCCGTCTACCAGATTTTGGAGCACTTCATGCTTCCTTCCACAGACAAGCTTTATGCGGATGCTGACTTCATTTTCCAGCAGGACTTGGCCCCTGCCCACACTGCCAAAAGAACCAAAACTTGGTTCCATGACCGTGGGATTACTGCGCTTGATTGGCCAGCAAACTCGCCTGACCTGAACCCTATAGAGAATCTATGGGGCATTGCCAAGAGAAAGATGAGACATGAGACCGAACAATGCAGAAGAGTTGAAGGCCGCTGTTGAAGCATCCAGGTCTTCCGCAACCCCTCAGCAGTGCCACAGGCTGATAGCTTCCATACCACGCTGCATTGAGGCAGTAATTGCTGCAAAAGGGGCCCAAACCAAATACTGAGTACATATGCATGTTTATACTTTTCAGAGGTCCGATATTGTTCTATGTACAATCCTTGTTTTATTGTTTGCATGTAATATTCTAATTTTCTGAGATTGTGGATTTGGGGTTTTCATGAGCTGTAAGCCATAATCATCTCAATTATGACACATCACGGCTTGAACTATCTTGCTTTGCATGTAATGTCTATCTCATATATTAATTTCACCTTTTAAGTTGCATTACTGAAATAAACGAACTTTTGGATAATATTCTAATTTTTCAGGGTTTCACGTATAAGTGGAATTGCCATTGCTATAAAGTTTCTCCCGAGCATGGATGCTTTTATGAGAAATAAGATGACCATTCTGAACAAAACACATTCCATGCATTTTATTTTATTTTGAGTATATGATTTGTTCATAAACATTTTGAATACAGTGTATTCTCAGGGCATATCATTTATGAAAATGCAAAAGAAAAAACAAATATCAACATATATACTAGTAACAATAATGATAGTGTAACAAAATAATTTTAACTCATTTCTTCTATTAGCTTATTCATACTTTTTATGTTAATTGTATCAAATGTTTCTAATTGTCAACCTGCTTTGCATTTAATTCCTACATAACAATAATATTCCTTCACCTAATTTTTAATGAGAAATGACATTTCATCTATGAGCAAAGATCTTTCCAAATTTGATATTTATATGGCTTCTTTCGTGGGGATCATCTTATGGAAAATAAGTTTATATCTATGAAAAAGGACTATCCACATTCCGTGCATTTATATAGTTTCTCCCCTGTGTGGATCATCTTATGAGAAATAAGATGACCTCTTTGAGCAAAGGTCTTTCCACACTCCATGCATTTAAATGGTTTCTCCCCTGTGTGGATCATCTTATGAGAAATAAGATGACATCTTTGAGCAAAGGTCTTTCCACACTCCATGCATTTATACAGTTTCTCCCGTGTGGATCATCTTATGAGAAATAAGATTACCTCTTTGAGCAAAGGTCTTTCCACACTCCATGCATTTATACAGTTTCTCCCCAGTGTGGATCATCTTATGGGAAATAAGATTACCTCTATTAGCAAACGTCTTTCCACACTCCATGCATTTAAATGGTTTCTCTCCAGTGTGGATTTTTTTGTGCCTTTTAAGATTCTTGTAACGAGCAAAGGTCTTTCCACACTCCATGCATTTATATGGTCTCTCCCCTGTGTGGATCATCTTATGAGAAATAAGAAGACATCTTTGAGCAAAAAACTTCCCACACTCCATGCATTTATACGGCTTCTCCCCTGTGTGGATCATCTTATGAGAAATAAGATTACCTCTTTGAGCAAATGTCTTTCCACACTCTATGCATTTAAATGGTTTCTCTCCTGTGTGGATTGTTTTGTGACTTTTAAGATTCTTTTCGCAAACAAAGGTCTTTCCACACTCCATGCATTTATATGGTTTCTCCCGTGTGGATCATCTTATGAGAAATAAGATTACATCTTTGAGCAAACGTCTTTCCACACTCTATGCATTTAAATGGTTTCTCTCCTGTGTGGATTGTTTCGTGACTTTTAAAATTCTTTTCGCGAGCAAAGGTCTTTCCACACTCCATGCATTTATAAAGTTTCTCCCCTGTGTGGATCTTTTTGTGGCTTCCAAGTCCACTGCCATTAGTAAACGTTTTTCCACACTCCATGCATTTATATGCTTTCTCCCTTGTGTGGATCTTTTTGTGTCTTCTAAGTCCACTGCCATGAGTAAACGTCTTTCCACACTCCATGCATTTATATGGTTTCTCCGCTGTGTGGATCCTTTTATGGCTTCTAAGACTACTGCTCCAAGCAAAGGTCTTTCCACACTCCATGCATTTGTACAACTTCTCCCCTGTGTGGATCCTTTCATGGGAAGTAAGTTCCCTGCTTGTTCTAAAACTTTTTCCACATTCCAAACATTTATAACTTTTCTCTTTTGTGTCAATCGCTTTTTGAGATGTAAGAAAGTTATTCCCAAGAGAAAGAATGAACGTCCCATTGTAATTTTTTCCGTTTTGTCTTCTTATAGCATCTTCTCCTTTGTTTTGGTTTAAATAGTGTTCATTCACTTGTACTTTAGCTTTGATTAGCTTCACAATTTTTCCAGTATATTTTTTCCTTATTTTCTCTTGTTGGTCAAGAAAATCTTGCATTGGAGCATCAGTGGAAGATGAGCTTTCCTGATTCCAATTCTTTGATTGGTTTCTCTTATGGCTTTCAAATTCCATTTGAATTCCAAACTTCTCCGTTCCATCTTTAGCATTCATCACTTGGAACAGCTCACAGGAATCTTGATTTTTCTGTCCATTATTACCTTCAAAGAAATGAAAATGATAACAAGGTTAGAGAAAAAGATCAAAATGTAGAAAGTCAAGTGAATTTCCTTCTGAATTTCTCCAAAATTCCATTAGGTTCTATGTTTGCAAGCTTACAGTGGTGTGATATAGACATGATAATTTCTATATTCATGAGTCATGAAAGCTTTGAAAATATCTAGAAAACATCTCTTTTCTTACATTTATCTCCCTATATGCAAATCTCACTCAGAGTCAGTTTTGAGTTAAGGAATAATCAGGGGAAACATCCAAGGAAAAATTAGGAGAAAACTTAAGTTTTATCAGGGTGGCTTAATTTCAGCAGGAACCTGTGAGAAATGAAACAATTTTGAAACAACCTCCTTCATGCCCGATGTACCTTGGAGCAGCTGCTCCACAGCATCTGTCTGGTGGGTGGGACCCCCGCTCGGCCTATTCCTCGATCCCAGCGATGAGATTTTGGAGATAAATCCCTTGCTGAAGCATCCCATAGGCTTGTAAACGCTCTTTGTGCTGAGACTGGAAAGATTGGGATGCTTCAAGAATGGCTATTTCACTGCCCCAAAGTCTCATTGGCTTGCAATTATTATTTATCTTTGGCCGTATCTGGTACAGGTGTCGGTTCTCAGAGAACGGAGGTCTAAAGTACTTTAGTACGAGATCACACAAGATCAATAGTGCAAGATCTCAGGCTACTAACCTTCTGTGATCTCACACTTCAGTACTTTAGGCCTGTGTTCTTTTAAGAACTTAGGACTTCATGAGATCCAGGCAAAAAGGCTTTGAAAACAAAAAGGGAACTGGGTCTCAAATACTGGAGGAGGGCTGGTCATAACTTGGAACAGTCGCTAAGTGAACTGTCATAACTTGGGGATTACTTGTACTCTAGGATGCTCTGAGTCACACTGCATGAGGCCTTTGTTCTTGAATTGGATTGGGAAAGTGCTCTTCCATGGGTTGAGCATGAAAGTTCTGTTCTCAAACAATTTAGGGAGGTTCCAGAGGACAAATGACAACACACTCCTCTCACACGACCTCCAGAGGACACATAAAAGCACAACTCCTTCTTTTCAGCCTCCACAGAGAAGTTCAAATAGAAATGGAAAAATACAGATAAGAAATGGCACAGAAAAAATCTAAGCA
The DNA here is from genome assembly GCA_023653725.1 of Bungarus multicinctus. Classification (NCBI taxonomy): domain Eukaryota; kingdom Metazoa; phylum Chordata; class Lepidosauria; order Squamata; family Elapidae; genus Bungarus; species Bungarus multicinctus. Next base: position 2,625,303 of record CM042834.1, on the reverse strand, counting down.
AAGAGACATTGAATCTTTCCTTCCATGGAGCACTACAAGGCCAAATCCTTTCCTTCTCCCTCCCAGGGGACAATATCTGATTATTGGTTTTTTAACAAAAAACTAACTATAATCTCTCGTCTTGAACTCTCTGATTAGGGACTAGAAAACTGTTACCCAGAGAGACCACGTTCCTATGGTTTTGAAGCATGACTTCCGAATGCAGTGCTTTCTGGTCAGGATCCAGCCGAGACCATTCCTCCTCTGAGAAATACACAGCCACCTCCTCAAAGGACACAAGACCCTCCTGGACATGGAAAAAAGAACAGAGCAGGAGGATCCACAAGATCTGTTCATCTTCATCATTGATTTAGACAAGAGGAAAGAAGGGGAACTCATCAAATTTGCAGACAAGACTAAGTTGACAGGAATACCAACACTCTGAAAGATAACCTCGAGATACAGAAGGATCGACAGATTGGGTCCCATCTAACAAAATGAAATCAACACTGAGAAATATAAGGTTCTATATTTAGGAAAGAAAAAAAACAAATGCACTGGCACAGAATAGATGATACCTAGCTCAAGAGTAGTAAGTGCAACAGGGATCTTGGAGTCCTAGTGGACAACCACTTAAACCTGAGTCAGCACTATGCTACAGTTGCCCAAAAAACCCCCAACAGAATCATAGGCTGCATTAGGAGGGATAGAATCAAGAAGACATGAAGTGTTAGTTAACCACTTGATAATGCCTTGGTAAGATCACACTTGGAATATTGCATCCAGTTTCGGTTGCCAGATGTAAAAAAGATCTTGAGACACTAGAAAGAGTGTAGAGAAGAGCAAAAAAAATTATTAGTTGGACCAGAGGCTAAAACATATAAACGATTGCTGGAATTGGGTATGCCTAGTTGCATGAAAAGAAGGACTAGGGGGTGACATGATAGCAGTGTTCCAAGAAGCAATGGATGGAAACTATTCAAGGAGAGAACCAACCTGTAAGAAAAGAGAAATTTGCTGACAGTGGGAACAATTAATCAGTGGAATGACTTGCTTTCAGAAATTTTGGGTGCTCCAACACTGGACGTGTTTATGAAGAAACTGGAGAGCCATTTATCTGAAATGTTATAGTGCTTCCTGTCTGAGCAGGGGGTTAAACTAGAAGACCTCCAAGATCCCTACCAACTCTGTTATTATATTCCATTGTTTTCAAAGCAAAGATATGTACTAAATTAAATGGCTGAGGGTCACACAAGTCCTAGTTTTAGGTGAGAAAATGGGAAATCTGAAAATTGCTATCACTGGAGAAATATTTGGGGAAGTTTTATCAAATTGATTGATTCTGCAAGACCTTCAGTGCAGTTCAGTAAAGTAATTTCGATACCACCGACCATGGGATTGTCCTGGAGCGGCTTCAGGGGATGGAAGTGGGAGGCCTTGTACTATCCTGGTTCACTTCCTTCCTCTGTGGCTGCTCTCAGTTAGGATTGATAGGAGGGGAGAGATCCAGCCCTCGCCCACTGCTTTATGGGGTTTCACAGGGCTTGGTACTCTCTCCACTCCTGTTCAACATTTATATGAAGCCACTGGGTGAGATCATCCGTCACCATGGACTGAGGTATCACCAATATGCTGATGATACTCAGCTGTATGTCTCTGCCCGTGGTGAGTTCAGTGATGCATTGTCCTCCCTCTCGCAGTGCCTGGAGGCTGTTAGGGGCTGGATGGGGAGCAACGGGTTGAAACTAAACCCTTGCAAAGCCAAGTGGCTCTGGGTTTGGGGTTCGTTGGGTCAGGTAGAATTGTCACCTTTAGTCTTGGATGGGGTGGCACTATCCTAAACAGACCCTGTGTGTAATCTAGGGGTTTTCTTGGACTCACAACTCCTGACCGAAGAGCAGGTGGCGCTCGTGGCCAGGAGGGCCTTTGCGCAACTTCAGGTTGTGTGCCAGTTACACTCTTTCCTGAACCAACGGTCTTTACTCAGAGTCACTCATGCCCTAGTCACTTCCTGTCTTGACTATTGCAATGCACTCCACATGGGGCTGCCCCTGAAGAGGATCTGAAGGCTCCAGTTGGTGCAAAATGCAGCATCCTGTATAGTTTTGTGCAGACTCCGGTTTTGAAGGATTTTTAAAAATGGTAATGTGGCAATGTATTTATTTATTTTTCATTAGCGTTGCACAATTGCGAGTCAAAGAATTACAAAAAATTTTTTGGGTCTCTAGCAGTTCCTGCCACTGTTTATTCCTATTTCTTCAAGGAGATTTTAAAAACTGCTTCTTGTAAACTACAAGATGGAGGAGAACCTAGGAGAACAAGATAACCAGAGTAAGCTATGCTGTCCGACAGCAACTTGAACCTGTGATTCTTGTCTCCATGTTGTGGAAGAACACAAAAATAACCCAGGCCAAACAGAGGGGGGGAAACAGAAGGAGAGAGCCCTCTGCACACCCGCTTCACCTCCTGAATGGAGAATAGAAATCAAATAATTTTCCCCTTTCTTACTTGATTTGGAGGCTCAACCACTGTTTGATCGCTATCATAAAAACCAGAAAGCTTCATTCTTTGTTTCTCTGTAAGGAATAAATAATTTCAAAATGCATGATTAACAGAAATAGGAGGAGGTATTCTATAGAGGAGAGGAGAGAGTAAAGAGAAGACAGATGGGGAATCAGAGAATCTTCCATTACCTCCTGAGGTGTCCAGACTTGGATCTTCCCAATGGATCCTCCTGAAAAATAGCTCCTGAGGGGGATTTGATGGGTTCTTCTTTCCCTCAGGATCTCTGACCTCCACAGTGCAGCCCTTCAAATAGGAGGAAGGAAGGAAGAAGCAGAATTAATGTAGGTCACATGACATAAAGTGGATTCTTATATTCGGAACACAACCACAAAGCCCCCAATATCCATCTATGTGGCTGAGTAAGAAAACAGTGGAACAATGTCCTACCAGAACTGGAGAATTGCCAAATATTATGAAGGTGGGAGAAGTTTGGGAAGGAGGGTGAAGCATTCAACACTCTCTCTATTTATTCCCTTCCGAGCTCCCTAAAGTCTCCCACCTGCCACTGGAGCTGCTCCTTCTGCTCCTCCGCCTGGCTCAGAAGGAAGCCTTCCGCCAGGGCCACCGCCTGGGAGCTGCTCTCTGCTCCACACTCCCGCACCCAGCCCTCCATCTCTGGGGGCAGGAGAGCCAGCAGCCGCTCCAGAACCACCAAGTCCAGCATCTGGGCTTTGCTGTGCTTTCCTGGGCTCAGCCATCGCCTGCACAAGTCATGGAGCCGGCTGCAAAGTTCTCGGGGACCCTCAGCCTCCCAGCATCGGATGAAGGTCCAGGGCGGAACTTCTGAAGGGAGGATGGTTCCCTCCTGTAGGACCTTCTGCCCGGTTCTGGTCCAGCTCTCCGCACAGCTCCCAGGCTGAAGAGCCATGGGGCCTTTTCTGCTCCCCTCCTTGGCCAAAGGGGGTGTCTCCATCCTTCCTCTCTCCGGCAGAGCAACTCCAAAGGGCTCCAGGGATTCTGGGTGGGTCTCCAGGGGCCTCTTCCTTCATGGGGCCATTTCTGGGGCTGCAGGACGGATCCCTGCTGGTCCTTCTGCTCCCTTCCTTCCTTCTCCCGCAGAGGAAATCTGGCTTGCAAAGACTGCCGAGGGCTCCGAGGTTCGGATCTGGGAGGGAGAGAAAAACCGACACCCAGGATCAGAAAGGGGGATTCAGCCCCTGGATCCCCTTCCCCCAACCTGCACGGAGCCCCAAGAGGCTCCTCCCAGCGCAGAGTCCAGGGCCCCCCGAGCAGGGCCGGGAAGGAGGCAGCTGGAGAGGCCGCCCCCCCGCTTCTCTCCCCTTCCAGGGACAGGATCGGGGATCCCGGTGCGAAACCTGTCTCCTCCTCCTCGCCCGACTTCTTTCCTCTTCTGCTGGGCCTCCGCCAGACCGGTCCTCCCTTCCCCCCCTTCGCATGGGGAGGGTGGCTGGGGAGCATGGGATCCAGGAAGAGCCCCCCTCCTCACCCGTGGCACGTCTGGATTCCTCCCCCCTCGGCGGACTCTCCCGAAGCCTCTCCGGCGCCCCAGGGGTTGAAGGAGAGAGAGTGCGGCGTCCTAGATAGGCGAGGCTCACTGATGTCTCTTCCTTCGCCGCCCTCTCTTGCAAGGCAGCCGTGACGTTCCCACTCCAGTGGCCCAATGGGGAAGCGCCTTTCCTTGGCTGAGGGCGCCCCCTGGTGGACTTAGGGCAAAGCACCAGGAGGATAGAAAAGGCGGGAAAGAGGAGCGTATGGGAGGGGGAAGGGAGAAGGTGTGGATGATGGGCTTGGGAGTAGGGAGAAAGGCCCCTCTCCATGGCTCCCTGTCAGTCAAAGGCTTCTGTGCTTCTTTCCCCCCTTTCATATGAACCCAAATGCCTCGAAGGAGTTTTTTGTCTTTCTTCTGTGGCGTTTCTAGAGCGGTTTGGTTATTTCTTATCTATAAAGTGCAACTTTCATCTCCGCCTCTTTCATTAAGTCCGGTTCTATATTTATTTAGAGAAGAGAGAAATCTTTTTTGTGGAAATTCCTGAGACATTGGAAGATGCCCCCATGTCTCCCCTCGTCCTTCTTTTCCTCAGACCAGACACACCCAGTTCCAGCGACCGTTTTTAAAATATCTTTTAACCTCCATCTTCGTTCATCTTCTCTGCATTCTTTCTAGAGTCTCAAGATCTTATTTATTTATTATACTGTACAAAACGCAAGGAAAAATAAAAATAGGACATTAAGGGAAGGAAAAAGAGAGGCGAAAAGAAAGTCTGAGGCACAAGAGAAAAAAAGATGTTGACTTTTTAGCACAGTGGAAGATTTAAAAAAAAAAAACATTCCGCCCTGACAATTGAATTTAATGGACAAAAAGCAAAGTCATTTTGGGTCTTTTTCTTTTGATCACTTTAAATGTGAAAATATCCCACTTAATGGCTGGAGAAGGAAAGCTCACAAAGATCCCAAACACCCCGTTGTGGCTGAGGGAGGGCGGGGCTCCCGCCTGAGGGGATCTGCGCTCTGATTGGTTGCTGCGGCTGGAAAGGGGGAGTTTCCCTCCCCCCCTCTTTTTATTCTCTGGGCTGTTTGAGATTTACCTCAGGATGTTCCCGAGGACAGAAATCGCCTCTCTCTGGTTTAGTCGAGTTTTCCGGGGGTTCCGTTCATACTGGGGGGGTGTCTGTGGGTGACCCCCAACTTCTCGTCATTGGCTGCGGGCTGCCTCTTATCCCCCCTTATCATTTATTTATTATTTATTTATTTGTTTAATCTTCTATACCGCCCCCTCTCCCAAAAAAGGGACTCGGGGCGGTGTACAGCCTACTAAAACGTACAAGATATACAATAATACAGTTAAAAATAAATTAAATAATTTAATCCGGCTGTCTAATTCAGATTCAATTTAAAAGTTAAAAACTAAAAACCCCAATTAAAATTTAATTAAAAACCTAAAACACAGTTACTGGGCCAGGCCGGCCTGATTAAAAAATAAAGTTTTCACCGCGCGCCGGAAGGTCAGGATATCCGTCATAGACCGTATCTCCGGGGGAAGATCATTCCATAGGGAGGGAGCCCCCACAGAGAAAGCCCGAACTCTCGGGGCCGTCAGCCGACAACGGCCAGACGGCGGTACCCCAAGCAGGGCAACCCTGTGGGAGCGTACTGGGCGGCGGGAGGTTGACGATGGCAGCAGGCGGTCCCGTAAGTACCCAGGTCCCGAGCCATGGAGCGCTTTAAATACCATCAGTACCACCTTGAATCGAATCCGGTAGGCCACAGGAAGCCAGTGCAGCCTGCGAAGCAGCGGAGTAACGTGGGAGCTCCGAGGGGCACCCACAAGCACTCGCGCGGCTGCATTCTGGACCAGCTGTAACCTCCGGAGACTCTTCAAGGGGAGCCCCATGTAGAGAGCATTGCAATAATCCAGGCGGGAAATGACGAGGGCGGACGTGACTGTGCGAAGTGCGCCCAGATCCAGAAAGGGCCGCAACTGGTAAATCAGACGTATCTGATAAAAAGCCCCCCTGGCGACGGCTGCAATATGCTCTTCTAAAGACAGCCGCACATCCAGGAGGACACCCAGATTGCGCGCCCTTTCCGCGGGGGTCAAAACCTCTCCCCCCACGGCCAGCGAAGGAACCAGCTGGCTGTATCTGGGCGCAGGAAACCACAGCCACTCGGTTTTAGTCAGGTTGAGCCGGAGCCTGTTACGACCCATCCAACTCCGCACGGCCTCCAGGCACCGGGACATCACTTCGACAGCTTTGTTGGGGTGGCCCGGGGTGGAGATGTACAGCTGAGTATCATCAGCGTACTGATGGAACTCCACCCCGAAGCCACGGATGATCTCACCCAGCGGCTTCACATAAATGTTGAACAGCAGGGGCGAGAGCACCGACCCCTGAGGAACCCCATATAGTAGGGGCCTCGGGGCCGACCTCTGCCCCCCTGTCAACACACATTGCGAACGGTCGGAGAGGAAGGAGGTGAACCACCGTAACACGGTGCCCCCCACTCCTAACCCCTCCAACCGCCGCAATAGGATACTGTGGTCGACAGTATCAAAAGCCGCTGAGAGATCTAATAGGACCAGGACAGAGGAACAACCCCTGTCCCGAGCCCTCCAGAGATCATCAACCAACGCGACCAAAGCCGTCTCCGTGCTGTGCCCGGGCCTGAAACCCGATTGGAGGGGGTCAAGATAACTCGCTTCATCCAGGCACTGCGGGAGCTGACGTGCCACCACACTCTCAACAACCTTCGCAACAAAACGAAGGTTGGAGACGGGACGATAATTAGATAACAGTGCTGGGTCCAGGGACGGTTTCTTGAGGAGGGGCCGCACCACCGCCTCTTTCAAGGCAGCAGGTAGCAGCCCCTCTCTCAAGGAAGCGTTTATAATACCCTGGAACCAGCCTCGTGTCACCTCCCGAGTGGCCAAAACCAGCCAGGAGGGACACGGGTCCAACAAACAGGTGGTGGCATTAAGCCCCCCCAGTATCCTGTCCACATCCTCTAAAGTAACAGGGTCGAACTCAACCCAACCAACTCCACCGATATCCACCCCCACCCCCCCACCCGGAGATGGCCAGTCGGAGTCCAGTTCGCTCCGGATCTGAGCGATTTTGTCCTGCAGAAACCTAGAAAACTCCTCAGCCCGTCCCTGTAAGGGGTCCTCCCGCGCTCCCACCTCCAGGAGGGAGCGGGTCACCCTAAACAGGGCGGCTGGGCGGTTTTCCACGGACGCGATAAGGGTGGAGAGGTAAGACCTCCTCGCCATCCTTATTGCCACTAGATACGTCTTAATATAAGAACGCAGTAGTGTTCGGTCAGACCCAGAGCGGCTGGACCTCCAACTGCTCTCTAGGCGTCTTTTCCGGCGCTTCATTTCCCTTAGCTCCTCAGAAAACCAGGGAGCCAAATGGGATCGGCACCGGGTCAGAGGCCGCAAGGGCACGACTCGGTCAAGGGCCCCAGCAGCCACCCTATCCCAGGTGGCGACCAAGCCCTCAACCGAGTCGTGTGAATGAGCTTCGGGAAATGGCCCAAGCTCCGTCAGGAACCTATCAGGGTCCATCAGGCGCCTGGGGCGGTACCATTTTAATGGCCCCGCCTCCCTGCGGTCAGGGGGCGCGGAACGGAAGTCGAGCTTCAGGAGCGAGTGATCCGTCCATGACAGGGGTTCCACAACTATATCCCCTATACCCAGATCACTCTGCCACTGATCAGAGACAAAAACCAAATCCAAGGTGTGACCTCCCACGTGAGTAGGGTCCCGAATTAACTGGGTCAGGCCCATGGCCGTCATGGAAGCCATGAACTCCTGGGCAATCCCCGAGGTACCGCTGGCAGATGGCAGGTTGAAATCCCCCATGGGATTTCAACTGGATTCATCCAGTGCGGCAGCAACTTAACAGTTAATGAGCATGTTTTTTTTTGTGTGTATGTGAGAGAGAGAGAGGCGAGGAATGGGTTCTGAGGGGGAGGAAACGTTTTTCTCGGACTTTTGAGCTGGGAGGGGCCAGAACGAGCTGAAGCACCAATGGGAATTCTTGCTGCAGCGTCATCAGTCTCCGGGCAGAGTCCTTTGTGGCTTCACCTGAAGGAGGAGAAAGTTCGGCTCAGAGAACGAAGCTGAAAATGGACGGGGGGGGGGAATCCCTTCAGTCTTGGGGGACTGCAGCTCAAGGATGGGATCATGGTGGGCCCTGCGGAGACCCTCCACTTTCTTTGGTCTCTTCACGATTCTCAGCTAGACTTTCCTCTATGTGCATGCAGGGGTGAACTAGATGTCCGCTTAGGTTCCCAAACTGCCCCAGGTTTTCCTCCCAGGGAGTTCAACAAAGTAGAAGGAAGGGAGGGACAGAAGAACAGAACAGCCATAGAATAGAATGACAGAGTTGGAAGGGACCTTTGAGGTCTTCTACTCCAACCCCCTACTCAGGCAGGAAACCCTATTCCATTTCAGACCATCTCTTTAACAGATTAACAGAACTGGAAGTGACACAGGAGGTCATCTAGTCCAACCCCAGCCCCAAAAGCAGGAGACTCTGCATCATTTCTGACAGAGGGCAGTCTAGGCTCTTCTTGAAAGCTCCCACAACTTCTGAAGGCGACTCCTGTTCCTGGTTGATGTCTCTCCCCGCCAGGAAGGGAATCTCTCCTTGGTCAGTTTCCTTGCCTTCTTTTTCCTCCTGCCTTCCGGGCCTTTGGAGAATAGGTGGACACACTGGGAGGGAGGGGTCTTACTCTGCCCCCATTGAGATCCACAAGAGCGATCCTTGAACCAAAAACCCGAGCTGCTACCGGTATTTGCGGTGGGTGAGAAAACCCCACAGCGCCGGGAGCACAACCAGCCCTGCGGCAGCCCCTTTCCCAGGAAAGGAGCCAAAGGCAGAAGATTCGGGAGAGGCTGGGAGGGCAGCCTCTCGCCCCTCCTCTTTTCCTCCCTTCCCTCCTTCCTCCCTGCCTGGTTCAGGGACAGGACTAAAATCTCTGGGTGGTTTTTTAAAAACCTTCAGCTGCTCAGAAGCTTTATCCACATAAATAGAATGCATTTTTATTCTAAATCCAAAATAGTGATCCTGAATTTCATTGGGATTAATGTAATTTCTTCTTCTTCAAAAGTATTATTTCTATTTCACTGAAAATACTTCAAACAAGAAGGCAATAATTCTCCAGGGGTTCCTGTTGACCCCAATGCCTTTGTTTCATTTCTTTGAGTAATTATTCCATATATATAGCTGACTTTTCCCTCCGGCGTCTCCTTCCCCCAAGAGGCCAAAGCTTTTCTCTGGCCCCCAAGAGAGGGTCTCTCTTTCCTGGACTCTCCCCAGAATTCATTGAGCCTGGATTTCTGTGGGGAAAAAATCACGGCTGAGTCTTGTTTCTTGTTCAATGGACCCCAACAAAGGAGCATCAACTTCCTGTCTTTCACTAATATTTTTATCCCAAATAATCCAAAGTGAGCCTCAATTCTATAATGAAAAGTATATGTGTGTCATAATTTACTACATTAGGCATGAAGCTTGATATCAAAAATAAATCTTGAAAAACATGATGTGGGGCAGCTAAAATGTACTTTGTACTCCTGCTGTTTTAAATCAAGAGGTCTCCATTTGTCTATTAAACTGAATTCCTGGATGGACAGAGGGAGAAAGTTGTGTCCCTTGGTAGGTATTTAAAAAGAAAAATAAATAAATTTAATAAATAACTAAATTTACTAAACAAACAAACGTTGGGGTATTTCATCTAATTAAAAGTGTGGTTTCATTTTCCACGAGATCCCAAGAATCCTCCGAATCCTGCTGCGTTTGTCCTTCCCGTCTTCTGCATTATTTCTTTCCATGTCCACCACATCTGGCAGGAGGTTCCTTCCACCTCTGTGTATTTCCTGCATTTATCCGTGTAGGATTTGACTATTTGTAGAGTTCTTTTTTGAAGACTGCAGCTGATCCCAATCAGGAAGGATTTCACTGTTTTTCCCTCTTTCGGGATCCCTTTTAATTTCTTGCTGCAATTTACTTTGGAAGATGACTCAAAACACAGAATATTTTCAGGAGTGAAAAGGGATCCTGGCCTGAACTAACCAACTTGGTCTCCTGTTCCGGGCTATCCTGTGTCTCTCATGCGCCTCCTTCTCCTCCTTCCCTCCAGCCAAGCCCACCGTCACCATCTCCCCCACCAAGATGGACCCCGCTTCCCACAACACCATCCTCCTCTGCACCGCCACGGGCTTTTACCTCCTGGAGATCGAGGTCCAGTGGCTGAAGAACGGGTGGCTGGAGGAGGAGGGCGTGGCCTTCGGGGAGGAGCTCCAGAACGGAGACTGGACCTACCAGCTCCAGGTGATGCTGGACACCCAGCCCCAGCGGGGGGATGTCTACACTTGCAAAGTGGGGCACGCCAGCCTGGAGGCCCCATCATCGTCCAGTGGGGTAAGCCCCTCCCCTCCTGCCCTGAGAAGGAGGAGAGACCCTCCCTGTGGGGGGAAGCCGGAATGGACCCTCCTGGGGGAAGGTGGGCCTGATCCTCCTGCTCAGATGAGGCTCCTTCTCCTTCCCCAGAGCCCCGTTCCTCCAGCTCTGCCAGCAGCAAACTCTGGACGGGGATCATGGGGGCCATGATAGGAGCGGTCTTCCTGGCTGTGGGACTCTCCTCCTACCTGAAGAGCAAGAAGGGTGAGTCTGGGGGGCTGGAGGAGAAGTTGTGGGGAAGGGACCATGGGGGTCTCCCTGTGGAATATCTTTGGAAACTTCTGTTCTTGGAGAGGCTATTAAGGGAAGATCCTGCAACCTATTATGGGCTGTTGATGGGGAGGGGCACCCATTGAGTCCTCCAGCCCACGAAGGGTCCTGATTGGCTCTTTTTCTCCTTCCAGCAATTTCCATCCAACCTCCTGCAGGTGAGTTTCTCCTCTTCCCCCCATCTGAATTCCCCCCAAGTTACAGGTGGATTTAAAATTCTTTAAATGGGCCTGAAGAAAACCTCCTTGCTGAGGATACAGCAAATCTTTGGAAATTTACATTGCTATTAAAAACAAAAACACACACAAAAACTAAAATCTCGCCCAGGGTTCTTCCAACTTTTGGGAAATTACAAAAGGGAAGGGAAGGTGGGGGCCATTCCTTCCCTTTCCTCCCTGGGGAGGGAGCACCCCAAGGTTGTGGGCTTCCTGATCCCCCCTTTTCCTTTGACATTTCACACGATTTCTGGCCAAGTGACCCCTCAGCTCACTCCTTTTGTGCCCCCCCCATCCTAGCCCCTCCTCCTTTCTTCATCTGGAACATCTGCAGGGAGGGGGGAGGGAGCCCCCCCTCTTGATTAATCCCCTAATTAAGACAATTAGGGAGAATTCCATAAACCCTGAAAGAAGATGAATTGCTGGTCCTTCCCAACCTTTTCCTCCCTGAAAGGGGGCTGGATTCTCCCTCTGTCTGTCCCTGACTGACCCCCACTGTGGGGAGGGGGCTGGAAGGGAGGAAGGGGGGAGCCCACCCTCTGTTTTTCCTGCAGACCCTCCAAAAATCCCTTATTTAAACTGAATATGCCGCTTTATATCCTTAATTTTCCTCCCCGTCTCTTTTCTCCTCAGCCCTGGTGACTTAATCCTGCTCTCAGGTGGAAAAGGATGTTTTTTCTTCAGTAGCTGATGAATTTTTGTCTTTTTTGCAAATTCTGAAAAATGGAGGTTGAAGGTGGCAGGTTGGACGGAGGAGGAGAACTGGCAGCCTGGACCTTCTCCTGCTGAGACCCTCCCCCCAGCTTCCTTTCAGGGTCCCTTGTCATTTGGGGGGAGAGGGGAGGGGTGGAGATCATCTAGACTGCCCCCAAGGACTCTGGGGCTGCTTGACCTTCCAGCCCCCTCCTCCACCAGTCTCTCCTGTTCAGCACAGAGACCCCCATTCAAAGCTATGACTGCAACCCTCCACCCGGCAGCCACTTCCCCCGAAATCCACCTGGAGCTCAGCCAAGACTGGAGGCCACCAGATCCAGAAAGATCCCAGCCAGAATTCCTGATAGGCAAACATGGAAAGATCCCTCCATCCCCACGATGGAAGCCGGATGGAGAAGAAAAGGGATGGAAAAATTAGTTTCCATCCGAGAGGAGAAGATGCAGCTGCGTTTCTACCTGGAAACTATTTCTGGACTTTGTGCTTGAGGCAGAAAAAAATGAAGTCTCGACTAGGATTTTCTCATTACGTTAGGGATTTTTTTAATAGAAATCTAATAAATTTAGTAAGAATGTATAATAGAAGTAAAAAGCAGGGGCTGTAATTTCACTTTGTATTTTTCTGCCCTGAAAAACCTTTTCCTTTCCTCCCCTCCTTTCTCCCACACTTCTCCTCCCCTTTCCTTCCCTTTCTCATTTCCTCCCTTGCTTGATTTTTTTCTATTTTGCACCAGGATAAAATAATAATAATAAAAAATAATGAAGAAAAACAATTAGGAAAAAGGACCCTTGTTTTAGCAGCGCTTCCTATTCCACAGCCGAGATACGCAAAATTTCTAAGTGAAAAAATGTTCACGGCGATTCCATTTCTATGTCCGCATTTTTATATTGGCCATTTTCCCCCAAAATGAAAGTTTGTATATTTTGTCTGCTGAAAGTATCGATGGTTGAACTTTGAAATGATGGCCGGATGTTGAAATTGTCCAAGGAAAGGAGAAACGGACAGATTTTGTTCCGGGATCTCCATCCGGGGCTTTTTTGCAAGGAAAAGGGGGATCCCGACCCCAGAAAGAAAGGGGAGATGCCTTCCCATTGGGGGCTGAGGGGGGGATCGGAAGGGGCTCTTCGAGCGAGAGACGCAGATTTCAAGGACGGAAAACGGCGTTTTCTCCTGCAAAGCCGAGAGATCCCTATGGAAATCCCCCCCCTCGTGAAGGGAAGGGGGGGCTGGGGAGAGGATCCGGCTGGATTAGGAGGGATCCCTGCAGATCCTCTCCGTCTCTTCCCGCATGGACTGTCAGCCGAGGGTTTTCCTGGCTTCCCTTCGGGTTGCGGGGATTGTGGGACCCCCAAGTCCCGGCTGGCTGTGGGGCTGCGCCTCCCCCCTTGTCCTCCGGCGCAGCTGCTGGGGGCTCCCTCCTCCCAGACTGAGCGGTGGGGGGAGCCCGAAGGATCCCTCGAGTTCTGGCTCCATTTTGCCCGTCTGGAGTCTCGGAAGCTCCAGCCTGGGCGCCCTCTGGGCACTGTGGGCACTCAAAGGGCATCTAGTCCGCCCCTCCAGGCGCTCAGAGAAAGGGAGACTGGGTGAGAATCATGGAGGGGGGGCGCAAAAGGAAGTCCACCCTCCCCTCCGGAGCTGGCATGAAAGACCCCCTAGAATGCAGCCCCCAAGCCTGAAAAGATCCCGGGTGGAATCAAGAGAGACTCTGCCCGGAGACCGATGACGCTGCAGAAGGGAGGATTCTCATTTGTTCTGGCAATTCCCAAATCAAAAGTCGGAGAAAGTTTCCTCCCCCTCGACACACATTCCTCCTCTCTCACACACTCAAAGACGTGTTCATTTCATGGGTAGATTCTGTCGTGGGAAGAGCTGCTGCACTGGATGACAAGGGGGGAGGGGCAGTCCCGCAGTCAGTGAAGAGAAGTTGGGGGGTCGCCCACAGATAATCCCTCCAATTCGAAGGGAAGCCCCGGATACCCTCGGCTAAACCAGGGAAAGGCATCTCTTCGCTTCAGGGGAGAAAAAGGCGATTCCCCTCCTTGAAAGGCGCCTCAGGAACATCCTGAGGTAAATCTCAAAACAGCCCAGAGAAGAAAAAGGCGGGAAAAAGAGGGAAACGCCCCCTTTCCACCCGCAGGAACCAATCAGAGCGCAGATCCCCTCAGGCGGGAACCCTCCCTCCCTCAGCCACTTTGTGCGCTTTCTTTCTCCAGCCATTAAATGGGATATTTTCATATTTAAAGGGTTCAAAAGAAAAAGACCCAAAATGAGCTTGCTTTTGTCCATTAGAACTGTCAGGTGGAATGTTTTTTTAAAAAAAATCTTCTAACTCAGACTTTCTCTTTCCGTTTCTCCTTCCCTTAATTTCCTATTTCTATTTTTTTGTGTTTTGTATAATAATTAAACAAATAAGATCTTGAGACTCTAAAAAAAGTGCAGAGCAACCAAGATGGAGGCTAAAAGATACTTTTAAAAACGGCTGCTGGAACTTTATAGATAAGAAATAATCAAACTGCTCTAGAAACGGCAAAGAACAAAGATATAAAACCTCCTTCGAGGCATTTGGGTTCATATCAAAGAAGAAGCACCGAAATGGAAGCCTTTGTCTGACAGGGAGCCATGGATAGGGGCCTTCCCGCTACTCCCAAGTCCATCATCCCCGCCCTCTCCCTTCCCCCTCCCATGCGCTCCTCTTTCCCGCCCTTTCTACCCTCCTGGCCCTTTGCCCCAAATCTAGCAGCGGGATCCCTCCGCCAAGGGAAGGGAACTGCAGGCGCTTCCCCATTGGGCCACTGGAGGGGAAACGTCACGGCTGCCTTCCCCAGGAGGTGGCGAAGGAAGTGACATCACTGAGCCATTGCCTGTCTAGGACGCTGCACTTGCTCTCTTCAACCCCTGCGACAGAGGCTGCGGGAGAGTCCGGCGGCGGTGGGAAGACATCCAGACGTGACCGGGGTGAAGGGTGAGGGCTCTTCCCGGGTCCCATGCTCCCCAGCCGTCTCATCCATGCGAAAGGGGGGGGGGGCTTGCGGAGTCTCAGCTGGAGGGGAGAGAAGCCGAGTGAGGAGGAGGAGGAGGAAGGATTCGCACCGGCTCCGATTCTGGCCCGATTCTGTCTCCGGAGGGTGGGAGAAACGGGGGGGGGGCGGCCTCTCCAGCTGCCTCCTTCCCGACCCTGCTCGGAGCGGGGGCTGGGCCCTGCGCTGGGCGGAGCTGCTTGGGGCTGCGGGCAGTTTGGGAGAAGGGGGTCCAGAGGCTGAATCCCCCTTTCTGATCCTGGGCGTCGGTTTTCTCTCCCTCCCAGATCCGGAACCTGGGAGCCCTTCGCAGCCTTTGCAAGTCAGGATTTCCTTCGCGGGAGAAGGAAGGAAGAGAGTGGAAGGACTCGCAGGGATCCGTCCTGTGGACCAGAAATGGTCCCATGAACGAAGAGGCCCCTGGAGACCCCCCAGATTCCCTGGAGCCCTTTGCAGCTGCTCTGCCGGAGAGAGGAAGGATGGAGACACCCCCTTTGGCCAAGGAGGGGAGCGAGAAAGGCCCGGCGGCTCCGCAGCCTGGGAGCTGTGGGGAGAGCTGGACCAGAACCGGGCAGAAGGTCCTGCAGGAGGGAACCATCCTCCCTTCAGAAATTCCGCCCTGGACCTCCATCCGATGCTGGGAGGCTGAGGGTCCCCGAGGACTTTGCAGCCGACTCCATGACTTGTGCAGGCGATGGCTGAGCCCAGGAAAGCACAGCAAAGCCCAGATGCTGGACCTGGTGGTTCTGGAGCGGCTCCTGGCTCTCCTGCCCCCAGAGATGGAGGGCTGGGTGCGGGAGTGTGGAGCCGAGAGCAGCTCCCAGGCGGTGGCCCTGGCGGAAGGCTTCCTCCTGAGCCAGGCGGAGGAGCAGAAGGAGCAGCTCCAGCGGCAGGTGGGAGACTTTAGGGAGCTCGGAAGGGAATAAATAGAGTGTTTGAATGCTTCACCCTCCTTCCCGAACTTCTCCCATGTTCATAATATGAGGAAATTCTCCAGTTCTGGTAGGACATTGTTCCACTGTTTTCTCACTCAGCCACATGGATGGATATTGGGGGCTTTGAGGTTGTACTCCAAATACAAGAATCCACTTTATGTCATGTGACGTACATTAATTCTGCTTCTTCCTTCCTTCCTCCTATTTGAAGGGCTGCACTGTGGAGATCAGAGATCCTGAGGGAAAGAAGAACCCATCAAATCTCTCTCAGGAGCTATTTTTCAGAAAGATTCCTTGGGAAGATCCAAATCAGGATCCCTCCGGAGGTAATGGAAGATCCTCTGATTCCCCATCTGTCTTCCCTTCCCTCTTTCTTCTCCCCTTTAGAATACCTCCTCCTATTTTGTTAATTATTCATTTTGAAATTATTTATTCCTTACAGAGAAGCAAAGAATGAAGCTTTCTGGTTTTTATGAGGGAGATCAAACAGCGGTTGAACCTACAAATCAAGTAAGAAAGGGAAAAGTTTATTAGATTTCTATTCTCCCTTCAGGAAGTGAAGCGGGTGTGAAGAGGGATCTCTCCTTCTGTTTCCCCCCCTTGTTTGGCCTGGATTATTTTTGTGTTCTTCCACAACATGGAGAGCAGAACAGCAGCTTCAAGTTGCTGTCAGCCAGCATAGCTTCCTCTGGTTATCTTGTTGTGTTAGGTTCTCCTCTAACTTTCAATTTACAAGAAGCAATTTTTAAAAAGTCCGTCAAGAACTAGGAATAGACATATCACAGTGGCAGGAACTGCTAGAAATCCTTTTTTTTTTGGGAATTGTGCAAGGCTAATGAAAAATAAATACAATATCACATTACCATCTTTAAAAAGCCTTATTTATAACCTGTGGTTCAAAATTAAGCAAATTGTATTAAAAAATAAAGCAGATTATTAAAATCCAAAGGGAGTGGCCATGTTGAGCATGTAATTATGGTACTTTGGGTATAAAATAATTTCCAATCCTCTGATTTGTGCCTCGATTAGGATATCAAACATTCCCGCTTTACAACGGCTGAGAAATGATTTTCCCAGGGAATTTTCTCTTCTTTCTTTTTTTCCTGTCAGCCAATCGCTCAGACTACTAGATCAATCAATGACAGACAGATCAATAGATCGGTTGATTCCGAAGTGGGATTACTTTACTGATAGGCACTGAAGGTTTTGCAGAATTCATGAACTTGATAAAACTTCCCCAAACATTTCTTCAGTGAAAGCAATTTTCAGATTTGCCCATTTTCTCACCTAAAATTAGGATTTGTGTAACCCACAGCCTTTTAACTTAGTGCATATCTCTGCTTTGGGAATTTGGGAACAATGGAATAGAATAACAGAGTTGGTAGGGATCTTTGAGGTCTTCTAGTCCAACCCCTGCTAAGACAGGAAGCCCTATAATCTTTCAGATAAATGGCTGTCCAGTTTCTTCCTAAACACCTCCACTGTTGGAGCACCAACAATTTCTGGAGGGAAGTCATTCCACTGATTAATTGTTCTCACTGTCAGGTAATTTCTCTTTACTTGCAGGTTGGCTCTCTCCTTGAATAGTTTCCATCCATTGCTTCTTCGAACACTGCTATCATGTCTCCCCTAGTCCTTCTTTCCATGAAATTAGACAGAGCCAATTTTAGCAACCGTTCTTTATATGTTTTATCCTCCAGTCCACTAATAATTTTTGTTGCTCTTCTCTGCACTTTCTAGAGTCTCAGGATCTTTTTTTTCATCTGACAACCAAAACTGGATGCACTATTCCAAGTGTGGTCTTACCAAGGCCTTATCAAGTGGTACTAACACTTCATGTCTTCTTGATTCTATCCCCCTTAATGCAGCCTATGATTTGTTGGGGTTTTTTTGGGGAAGGGGGGCAACTGTAGCATAGTGCTGACTTAGGTTTAAGTGGTTGTCCACTAGGACTCCAAGATCCCTGTTCCACTTACTGTTGTTGAGTCAGGTATCACCTATTCTATGCCTGTGCACTTGGTTTTTCTTTCCTAAATGCAGAACATTTCTCACTGTTGATTTCGTTTTGTTAGATGGGGCCCAATCTGTCGATCCTTCTATATCTCGAGTTTATCTTCTGGAGTGTTGGTATTCTTGTCAATTTGATCTTCTCTGGAAATTTGATGAGTTCCCCTTCTATCTTATTGTCTAATCAATGATGAAGATGAACAGATCTTGTGAATCCTCCTGTTCTGTTCTTTTTTCCATGTCCAGGAGGGTCTGGTGTCCTTTGAGGAGGTGGCTGTGTATTTCTCTGAGGAGGAATGGTCTCAGCTGGATCCTGACCAGAAAGCGCTGCATTCGGAAGTCATGCTTGAAAACTATAGGAACGTGGTCTCTCTGGGTAAGAGTTTTCTAGTCCCCAATCAAGAAGTGATCTTAACAAATAACAGATAATCAGAGTTGGAAGGGACCTTGTAGGTGATCTAGTCCAACCTGCCACTCAAGCGGGAGACCCTACACCATTTCTGACAGATGGCAGTCCAATCTCTTCTTGAAAGTCTCAAGTAATGGCGCTCCCACAACTCCTGAGGGCAAGGTATTCCATTGGTTGATTGTTCTCACTGTCAGAAAGTTTCTCCTTATTTCCAGGTTAAATCTCTCCTTGTTCAGTTTTCATCCATTATTCCTTGTCTGGCCTACAAGCACTTTAGAAAGTAGCTTGACCCCTTCCTCTATGTGGCAGCCCCTCAAATATTGGAATACCGCTATCCTGTCTCCCCAGGTCCTTCTCTTCACTAGTCTAGCCAGGCCCAGTTCCTGTAACCGTTCTTCATGTTTTAGTCTCCCCTAATCATCCTGGTTGCTCTTCTCTGTACTTTTTCTAGAGTCTCAACATCTTTTTTGTAATGTGGTGAACTAAACTGGATGAAGTACTCTAGGTGTGGTCTTACTAAGGCTTTATAGAGTGGTATTAGCACCTTCCTTGATCTTGATTGTATCCCTCTGTTAATACAACTTAGGAATTCATTAGCTTTTTGGTTGCTGCTGCACACTGCTGGCTCCTATTTAGCTGGTTGTCCACTAAGATTCCAAGATCCCTCTCACAGTTACTGCTATTGAGCCTGGTTTCACCCAGTCTATATGTGTACTTTTGGTTTTTCTTGCCTAAGTGTAAGACTTAACTTTTCTCTCCATTGAATTTCATTTTGTTAGATACGGCCCAGTGTTCTAGTCTGGTAAACTCATCTTTTAAACTCATTAAGGAGAGAAGCAACTTAGAACTAAGGAGAAATTTCCTGACAGTTAGTACAATTAATCAGTGGAACAACTTGCCTCCAGAACTTGTGGATGCTCCCATTGGAAATTTTAAGAAGATTTTGAATAACCATTTGTCTGAAGTGGTATAAGGTTTCCTGTTTAAGCAGGGAGTTGGATTAGAAGATCTCTAAGGTCCCTTCTATTATTCTATTCCATTTCTTAGCTGAAAACTGAATGAGATTTGCATATAGAGAGATAATTATAAAGAAAAAGATAGTTTCTAGATATTTTCAAAGCTTTCTTGACTCATGAATATAGAAATCATCATGTCTCTATCACACCCCTGTAGACATGCAAACATACAACCTAATGGGATTTCAGAGAAATTCAGAAGGAAATTCACGTGTCTTTTTACAGTTTGATCATTTTAAACATCATTTTAATTTCCCTTTTGCTTTGAAGGTAATAATGGGCAGAAGAATCAAGATTCCTGTGAACTGTTCCAAATGATCAGTGCTAAAGATGGAACGGAGAAGTTTGGAATTCAAATGCAATTCGAAAACCATGAGAGAAACGAGTCAAAGAATTGGAATCAGGAAAGCTCATCTTCCAGTGATGCTCCGATGCAAGACTTTCTTGCCCAAGAAGAGAAAATAAGGAAAAAATATACTGGAAAAAGTGTGAAGCTAATCAAAGCTAAAGTACAAGTAATGAACACTGCTTAATCCAACACAAAGAAGAAGAGGCCTATAAGAAGGTACAACAGACAAAATTACAATGGGACATTCATTCTTTCTAATGGGAATAACTTCCTTACATCTCAAAAAGCGATTGACAGAAAAGAGAAGCCTTATAAATGTTTAGAATGTGGAAAATGTTTTAGAACAAACAGGCAACTTACTATACATAGGATGATCCACACAGGAGAGAAGCCATATAAATGCATGGAGGTGGAAAGATGTTTACTGATGGCAGTGGCCTTAGAAGTCACAAAAGATCCACTCAGGAGAGAAACCATTTAAATGCATGGAGTGTGAAAGACCCTTTGCTCATTACGTGATCTTAAAAGGCACAAAAAGATCCACACAGGAGAGAAACCATTTAGATGCATGGAGTTGGGAAAGACATTACACTTGGCAGTGGCCTTACAAGTCACAAAAAGATTCCACTCAGGAGAGAAACCATTTAAATGCACGGATTGTGGAAAGACCTTTGCTCATGACAGGTGATCTTGAAAAGGCACACAAAAGATCCACACAGGGAGAGAAACCATATAATGCATGGATATGTGGAAAGACATAGTGCTCGAAGAAGTAAGCGTTTTATTTCCCATAAAATGATCCACACAGGAGAGAAGCTGTTATAAATGTATGGAGTGTGAAAAGACTTTACGGATAGCAGTGGCCTAGAGTCACAAAAGATCCACGCAGGAAGGAGAAACCCTATCAATGCCAATGGAGTGGTGGGAAGACGTTTTTGATAGCAGTAAGGCCTTAGAATCGTTCACAAAAAGATCCACGCAGGAGAGAAACCCTATAAATGCATGGAGTGTGGAAAGACCTTTGCCAGCAATACACTTACTATCCCATGAAAGGATCCACAAGGGGAGAAACCATATAAATGCATGGAGTGTGGAAAGACCTTTGCTCAAACAGGTATCTTATTTCCCATAAGATGATCCACACAGGCGGAGAAGAAACATATAATGCATGGAATGGGAAAGACCTTTACTCAAAAAGGTCATCGTTTCCCCTAAGCAACTCCACACAGGGAGAAGCCGTAGAACGGCAGGCGGGGAAAGACGGTTACTCGTCACAGTGGCCTAGAAGTCACAAAAAAGATCCAATAGGATAGGAAAGCTTAAAATGCAGGAATGTGGAAAGGTTTGTTCAGAGGTCATATTATCCTAAAAGGATCACGCTCGGGAGAAAAACATATAGCAAGAACAATTCTAACTTTAGAACTTCATACCACGTCTGGGTCCTCTGTAGTGACATTCAGGAGGAAAGAATGAATTAACGGTGAGCTGGTAGGATCGAACTCTGGATGGGGACAATTAGCCCGTTTTAATCCTGCTTTTCTAACCGACAACATGTCTCGATAGATTTGTATGTGCAGATTGTGCTTGCTGTCCAAATGAGCACAAGGCTTGATCAAAAAATGAAAAAAAACAAATGTTTAGATTAGGAGAAAGGGCA
>CM042834.1:2536703-2603747 GCA_023653725.1 Bungarus multicinctus | reverse complement strand
GATCAGCTTCAGTCTTCAAAAAAGAATTCTTCAAATAGTCAAATCCTACAGGGATAAATGCAGGAAATACACAGAGGTGGAAGGAACCTCCTGCCAGATGTGGTGGACATGGAAAGAAATAATGAAGAAGTCGGGAAGGACAAACGCAGCAGGATTCAGAGGATTCTTGGGATCTCATGGAAAATGAAACCACACTTTTAATTAGATGAAATATCCCAACGTTTGTTTGTTTAATAAATTTAGTTATTAAATTTTTTTTTCTTTTTAAATACCTACCAAGGGACACAACTTTCTCCCTCTGCCCATCCAGGAATTCAATTTAATAGACAAATAGGGACCTCTTGATTTAAAACAGCAGGAGTACAAAGTACATTTTAGCTGCCCCACATCATGTTTTTTTAAGATTTATTTTTGATATCAAGCTTGATGCCTAATGTAGTAAAATAAGCCATTTATCTCCACAACACACATCTCAAACACACCAACAATAGACAAGCCTCCTACAACTGGCTCCAATCCATTGGGCTCACAACCTCTGGTGATCACAGAAAAAGAAGTGCAAGATCTATTACACAGACAAAAGCCAGGAAAAGCACCAGGGCCAGACAAGATAACTCCTTCTTGCTTAAAAGTCTGTGCTGAGCAATTGGCCCCCATCTTCACCCGAATCTTCAATAGATCACTAGAGATGTGCTAGGTTCCTTCCTGCTTCAAACGTTCTACCATCATCCCAGTGCCAAAGAAGCCCTCCATCAAGGAACTGAATGACTACAGACCAGTTGCTCTAACATCTGTAGTTATGAAAATCTTTGAAAGGCTTGTGCTGTCCCACCTGAAAACTATCACGGATCCGCTGTTAGATCTCATGCAGTTTGCATACCGAGCAAATAGATCAACAGATGATGCTGTTAACATGGCTCTGCACTACATCCTACAACACCTCGAATCTCCAAATACCTATGCAAGGGTCCTCTTTGTAGACTTCAGTTCAGCATTCAATACCATCATTCCAGACACTCTTCTAAATAAACTAAACCAACTAGCGGTACCTGAACACACTTGTAAGTGGGTCATAAGCTTCCTAACAGACAGGAAGCAGCAGGTGAAGCTAGGCGGAATCACATCCGATACCTGTACAATTAGCACAGGGCCCCCCCAAGGCTGTGTGCTATCTCTACTTCTCCCTGTATACCAATGACTGCATCTCAAACGATCCATCTGTTAAAATACTGAAGTTTGCTTATGACACAACAGTCATTGGTCTTATTTGAGACAACGATGAATCTGCATACAGACAGGAGGTTATACAACTTGCCTCGTGGTGTAACCGGAACAATCTGGAACTGAAGACACTCAAAACCGTAGAAATGGTGGTAGACTTTAGAAGAAACCCTCCCATACTACCACCTCTTACAATACTAGACAACACAGTATCAACCTGAGAGACCTGCAAATTTCTAGGTTCTACTATATCACATGACCTAAAATGGACACCTAACATCAAAAAGATCATCAAAAAAGCACAACAAAGAATGTTCTTTCTGCGCCAACTCAGGAAGCTCAAAGTGCCCAAGGAGCTGCTGATCCAGTTCTACAGAGGAATTATTGAGTCTATCATCTGTACCTCTATAACTGTCTGGTTTGGTTCTGCAACCCAACAGGACAGACACAGACTTCAGAGGATAATTAGGACTGCAGAAAAAACAATTACCACCCACCTGCCTTCAATTGAGGACCTGTATACTGCACGAGTCAAAAAGAGGGCTGTGAAAATATTCACAGACCCCTCACATCCCGGACATAAACTGTTTCAACTCCTTCCCTCAAAACGACGCTATACAGCATTGCACACCAGAACAACTAGACACAAGAACAGTTTTTTCCCGAAAGCCACCACTCTGCTAAACAAATAAATCCCTCAACACTATGCAACTATTTACAAAGTGTATACTCCTATTACTGTTAATCTTCTCATCACTCCTTATCACCCATCCCCTCCCACTTGTGACTGTAACTTTGTTGCTTGTATCCTCTGTTTCCTAGTATGATTTGATGTTGATTGTACCCTATGACTAACATAAGATGGAAAATGTATTCGTCTAAAAATGAGAAGTGTAAACAAGTTGAAAATATGATTAAGGAAGATAGATAAATTTTTAATGAATTAAATATTCTATTATATCTGTTATATGCTGTTATATTTGTATAAGGTAATGAGGATATATCGCTGTACATCTGACAATATTGGCTAAAATAAAATAAGATGGAAAATGTATTTTGGGATAGCTATTGATTAAGGTGAAACTTTGAATGATAAATGAAATGATATGAGTAGATTAAACTGTAAATATGTTGAATATATGATTAAGGAAGATAGAGAATGAACAAAAATAAAAAGGCTGATATGAAGTAATTTATGAGAATTTGAAGAAGAAAATATGACAATAGATTAGGATGTGATGTTAGAAAGTTGTATTTGTGATTATGGACAGGATTGATTTAAAGTCTAAAACACCTGGAACCACATTGTCTTTGCACAGATGTATTTAAATGTTTAAAAAATAAAAAACATTTTGCAAAAAATAATAGAGAGAGAGGGAGGGGCTTCTGGCTGGAAAGAGGGAGGGAAACAGGAGGTTCCTGAAGAAGATAAAAAGGAATCAGGGACAGAAAGAAATAGATGAATATAAAGGCAATTCTTGACTTATGACCACAATTGAGCCCAGAATCTCTGTTGCTAAGTGAGACGTTTGTTCTATGAGCTTTGCCCCATTTTATGACCTTTCTTATTTATTTATTTATTTATTTATTTAATTAAACTTTTATACCGCTCCCTCTCCCAAAAAGGGACTCGGGGCGGTGTACAGCGTACTAAAAACATACAATAAATACCCAAAAAATACAATTAAAATAAATTAAACCAAATTGATCCGGCTGTCTATCCCAAGAATTCAGTTAAAAGTTAAAAGCTAATAAAACCCCAATTAAAATCAAGTTAAAACCAAAATACAGTTACTGGGCCAGGCCAGCCTGTTTAAAAAATAGGGTTTTCACCGCGCGCCGGAAGGTCAGAATATCCGTCATAGCCTGTATCTCCGGGGGGAGATCATTCCATAGGGAGGGGGCTCCCACAGAGAAAGCCCGAACCCTCGGGGCCGTCAACCGACAACGGCCGGGCGGCGGTACCCCAAGGAGGGCAACCCTGTGGGAGCGTACTGGGCGGCGGGAGGTTGATGATTGCAGCAGGCGGTCCCGTAAGTACCCAGGTCCCGAGCCATGGAGCACTTTAAATACTGTCAGTACCACCTTGAATCGAATCCGGAAGGCCACAGGAAGCCAGTGCAGCCTGCGGAGAAGCGGTGTAACGTGGGAGCTCCGAGGAGCACCCACAATCACCCGCGCGGCTGCATTCTGGACCAACTGCAGCCTCCGGAGACTCTTCAAGGGGAGCCCCATGTAGAGAGCATTGCAATAATCCAGGCGGGAGATGACGAGGGCGGAAGTGACTGTGCGAAGTGCGCCCAGATCCAGAAAGGGCCGCAACTGGTAAATCAGACGAATCTGATAAAAAGCCCCCCTGGCGACGGCTGCAATGTGTTCTTCTAAAGACAGCCGTACGTCCAGGAGGACACCCAAGTTGTGCGCCCTTTCCACGGGGGTCAAGACCTCTCCCCCCACGGCCAGCGAAGGAACCAGCTGGCTGTATCTGGGCGCAGGAAACCACAGCCACTCGGTTTTGGTCGGGTTGAGACGAAGCCTGTTACAACCCATCCAACTCCGCACGGCCTCCAGGCATCGGGACATCACTTCGACGACTTCGTTCGGGTGGCCCGGGGTGGAGATGTACAGCTGAGTGTCGTCAGCGTACTGATGGAACTCCACCCCGAAGCCACGGATGACCTCACCCAGCGGCTTTACATAAATGTTGAACAGCAGGGGCGAGAGCACCGACCCCTGAGGAACCCCACATCGTAGGGGCCTCGGGGCCGATCTCTGCCCCCCCGTCAACACAAATTGCGAGCGGTCGGAGAGGAAGGAGGTGAACCACCGCAACACGGTGCCCCCCACCCCCAACCCCTCCAACCGCTGCAATAGGATACTGTGGTCGACAGTATCAAAAGCCGCTGAGAGATCTAACAGGACCAGGACAGAGGAACAACCCCTGTCCCGGGCCCTCCAGAGGTCATCCACCAACGCGACCAACGCCGTCTCCGTGCTGTGCCCGGGCCTGAAGCCCGATTGGAGGGGGTCAAGATAACTCGCTTCATCCAGGTACTGCGGGAACTGACGTGCCACCGCACTCTCAACAACCTTCGCAACAAAGCGAAGGTTGGAGACAGGACGATAGTTAGATAACAATGCTGGGTCCGGTTTCTTGAGGAGGGGCCGCACCACCGCCTCTTTCAAGGCGGCAGGTAACAGCCCCTCTCTCAAGGAAGCGTTTATAATACCCTGGAACCAGCCTCGTGTCACCTCCCGAGTGGCCAAGACCAGCCAGGAGGGGCACGGGTCCAGCAAACAGGTGGTGGCATTCAGTCCCCCCAGTATCCTGTCCACGTCCTCCACAGTAACAGGATCGAACTCAACCCAATTGACCGCACCGATATCCACCCCCGCCCCCCCACCTGGAGATGCCCAGTTGGAGTCCAGCTCGTCCCGGATCTGAGCGATTTTGTCCTGCAGAAACCTAGAAAACTCCTCAGCCCGTCCCTGCAAGGGGTCCTCCCGCGCTCCCACCTCCAGTAGGGAGCGGGTCACCCTAAACAGGGCGGCTGGGCGGTTTTCCGCGGACGCAATAAGGGTGGAGAGGTAAGATCTCCTCGCCATCCTTATCGCCACTAAATACGTCTTAATATAAGATCGTAATAGTGTTCGGTCAGACCCAGAATGGCTGGCCCTCCAACTGCTGTCTAGGCGTCTTTTCCGGCGCTTCATCTCCCTTAGCTCCTCAGAGAACCAGGGAGCCACTTGGGATCGGCACCGGGTCAGATGCCGCAAGGGCACGACTCGGTCGAGGGCCCCAGCAGCCACCCTATCCCAGGTGGCGACCAAGCCCTCAACCGAGTCGTGTGTGTGAGCTTCGGGAAATGGCCCAAGCTCCGTCAGGAACCTATCAGGATCCATCAGGTGCCTGGGGCGGTACCATTTTAATGGTCCCGCCTCCCTGCGGTCAGGGGGTGCGGAACGGAAGTCGAGCTTCAGGAGCGAGTGATCCGACCATGACAGGGGTTCTACAACTATATCCCCCATACCCAGATCACTCTGCCACTGATCAGAGATGAAAACCAGATCCAAGGTATGACCTCCCACGTGAGTAGAGTCCCGGATTAACTGGGTCAGGCCCATGGCCGTCATGGAAGCCATGAACTCTTGAGCAATCCCCGAGGTACCGCCGGCAGATGGCAGGTTGAAATCCCCCATGACCATAAGCCTGGGGGTCCCAACCGCCACGCCAGCTATGACCTCAAGGAGCTCAAGCAGGGCTGCTGCCGCATAGCAGGGAGCCAGGTATGCGACCAGCAAGCCCACCTGAACCTTGGGACCGAACTTCACGAAAAGGAGCTCACACCCGGTCGTCTGAGATACAGTGGCCTCCCTCGGACACAGATCCTCCTTAATAACTACCGCAACCCCCCCTCCCCTCCCCTGGGCCCTCGGCCGATGAAAGACCCGAAACCCGGCTGGGCACATCTCCACCAGAGGGACTCCCCCCTCCTGGCCCAGCCAGGTTTCGGTAACTCCCACCAGGTCCGCACCCCTCTCACAAATCAAATCATGAATGAGAGGGGCTTTATTAACAACGGACCTGGCGTTACATAACATCAGCCGGAGGCCCAGGGCCCGATGGCTCAGACCCCCCGGGGAACGGGAGATGACAAGGGGGTCGGAGCGCGCCACAGCAAGCAAACAGCGAGGGCGCGCTCCCAGCACAGAATATGGCCCCCTATAACCACCAAATCTGCCCCTCCCGCTCACCGTAACAATAGATTTAATTCCACCCTCCCCGGTGACCCCCCCCATCCTCAATACGGTCCTGTCCGGACTCTGACTCTCCCGGCCACGCCCAACCCCCGGCCTGGACCCAGCCTCCAGCGAGTTGTCCCCCAACTCCTGCCCGGACCTTCCTAACCCCCTTAAAAACCTAGTTAAAAATTTCTTAAGACACCCCTCCCTCCTGAACTTCCTAAAACCCCACCATCTCTCCGGATCCCACAATCCGTCCTTGAGATGGGCCTCCGAGAGAGCAGAGGGCCATTGCTGAGATAGGGGGACATATCTCAGGGCCCAGAGATCGTTTCTGGTATAAAATAGCGTCCCGGCCTGAGTCCTCTGATGAAGATGATGGAAATGATGAAAATGACCCCGACCAAGCTGAAAACTAGCCAGCTGGGGCCCGAGTCCAGGTCGAGGCCGTTCAGCGCACCGCCGACTGGACGAAGAGGAGGAGAATAACTTCAACCGCGGCAGCGGCCCTCCAGTCCCAGCTCCAACTCCAACGGCCGCCTGCCGGTCATGCCACGGGCTACCGGGACCAACACCAAGCCCAGAACCACACCATGGCCCTGGAGGTCGACGATCTTCCAGCCGCCTCGGTTCTGCCCGCAGCGTCCATCCTCTAGCCGCTCGAGCCGTGGCTCGTACACCAGCTTCGGCTGGGGCCGCTGCAAAGGCCCCAGCCCCGGCCCCGGCGATAGTCCCACAGCCAGGCTGCCCTGGCTCCGCCCATGGCGGCCGACCCTCGGCCGCTCGAGCCGCCCCTCCAACTTCGTCTTGGGCCCTCACAACGGCCCCAGCCCCGGTCTCGGCCCCGGCGGCAGTCCCATAGCCACGCCGCCAGCCTCCAGCCGCTCCAGCCTCCAGCCGCCAGCCTCTAGCCGTTCCAGCTGTCCCAGGAACTTCGGCCTCGCACGGCCACGCCGCCAGCCGCGAAGTCGCGCGGACCCGCCGCCAGCCACCAGCCGCCGGGCAAAGCGCCACGGCCTCCAGCCGCTCCAGCCTCCGGTCTCCGCCGACTCCAGGCATCCGGAGACCTCGGCCTCGCACGGCGGCACCACCAGTCGGGAAACGCTCGCCTCACAGCCGCGCGGCCCCGCCGCCAGCCGCCAGTCGCCCGCCGCCGGGCCCAGCGCCAGATACGACGCCGCGCCATGGCCTCGGGGGTCGCCCATCCCCCCACAGGTCCCCTCGCCACCCCTGCCACAGGTGAGGAGGACCCGGGGGGGGGGGGAAACTCACCACGCCGGGCGGCGGAGCTCTTCTGGCTGGCGGAGCTCTTCTGGTCGACCTCCTCCGGTCGCCATTTTGCTCTCTCTCTATAGTAACACAGTCATAAGTGTTGCCACCGTCATAAGTGAATCACTGCAGTTATTAAATGAGCAACACATTTGTTAAGTGAATCTGGCTTCCCCATGGAATGTCGCAAAAGGGGATCAGGGGACCCCAGGATGTTGTGACCGTCACAAGTAGAAATCAGTGTCCAAGCACCTGGATTTGGCTCAGGAGAGGCTGCAACTGCCCCTAAGGGTGAAACAGGGTCAGAAGTCCTTGCTTTCACTTCTGTCTTTGAACGGTCACTAAGTGAACTATTGTTAAGTGGAGGACTGCCTGTATTCAGCAGGAGGGAGAGAGAGAGAGACCTGCCTGGATTCCCCTCCCCCCACCAAAAAGAAAATCATATTTGGGTGGATTTCCTGGGGTGGATCAAAGGGATCCCAGATTCCGGACAGGAGGAGAGTTTGGATCCTGGGAAGAAGCGGGAGATTCCGGAGCTCTGAGAGGGCAGAAGGAAGAAGGAGGCTGAACCGTCACCCGGGAGGAGAATCCCCAGAGAAGGCAAGGAAAGGAAAGGAAAGGAAAGGAAAGGGGGGTCCCGGCCTTCCTCTCCCAGGGAAGGAGAGACCCTCCCCAGGACTCACCTCTCCGGCCGATTGTTCGGTCCTCCCTCTTGGCTGCCTCGTAGCTGCCCATCTGGTAATTGTGCCAGCAGAAGGAATCCACAGCGAACTTCAGGTACTGCAGGATCTGCTTATCTCCGTTCTACTTGTGCGCACCCGCCTCCCCCAACTCCGTGACAGCCAGAAATTTCCCGAGGTCGCTGTCGAAGCGGACAAACTCCTGCCGGTCGTAGATGTACCTGTACAGGAGCCGCACCCGCTGCATCCCTTTGAGGAAGCGGCACTCGTACTTCGTCTGGTACAGGAAATGGGCTGCGAGGGGAGGAGGGGGAGGAGGAAAACCATCAGGAGGGACTCCAGGACCCATCGCTCCCAGCCGTTGGTAGAGGAGGAGGCTCCCACCAGGAAGGGGGGAGGGTGGCGGGAGACCTTCCTTTGAGAGACTGGCGGAAGACGTCCCCTGGAGGAGGGAGGCGGGACTCTCACTCTTTGGGGGAGGCAGACTTGCTGGGGGGGGGGACTGGAGGGAGGAGGGAAGAAGGAGGGGAGGGGAGAAGCCTCCTTAAGGGACCCCCCCCTCATCCCTCCCCGGGTGGAAAAGGGCAGGCAGAAGCTCCACTGGTCGAGCAGATCTTCTCTGTGCAGGGAACAAGTTGGATCTCAAGGGGGAGGAATGGTGGGGGGAGGGCTGGAGGGAAGGTAATATCCACACCTCCTGCTCTCTCTTCCTTTGGGGGGCGGGGAATATTGTGAGGGGCACAAGGAGGACATCTAGACTCATACTCTTGAGGTCTCCCAGCCCTTCAACCTTCCACTTCCCTGGATACCCCCAACTTTTCTTCTTCCCACGAATCTTCAGTCCAACCCCTCCCTTTGGAGGATTCTCGGGGATCCACGCCTGTTTCCTTTCCCCCTCCCCAAAAAGATCCCTCAGCCCCCCTGAAGTGCCTCTCAAAGGGACGGTCTCCAGACCCCCTCACCAAAGGGGAGGCAGTTCTGGAGGAGCAACTGAGAGCCCCCAACTCCTCCTCCCTCCATTCCCCCCTCCCACTCCAGGTTCCAAAAGAGCAATGGGGTGTTATGGGGTGGGGGGTTCTTGGTCTCTTCCCCAAATTCAGGGGCTCCCCCAGAAGGGACCGAAGCTCCCCTCTTGCCTGACCTCCAAAGCCCCAAATCTGAGATTAGGAAGAAAAAGTAAAGTTTCTGAAATAGCAAAAACACTTTGGCTCCAAAGCCTCTTTTTCCTCCTGTGGTTTCAGAGCTGAAAATGCCTCAGTTTCCCTCCTTCGCTTTTTCTTCCCTTCCTCTTTCCAAGCAGCCCACTCCAACCCAGACAATGGGAGGGGGGCGAGAGAGGGGCCCGGCTGCGACCCCCATCTCAGCTACAATCGGGGAACAAGGGAGGGGTCCCTCTCCGTCCTCCTGGGGGGGATGTGGGGAGGAAGGGAGAGAAGACCACGCAGAGATCGAGGCTGTTGGAGGCTCTGGAGATCGATCAGCTTCCTTCCCCCCTCCGGGGATCATTCCCAGCTCCCTCCTCCCCTGCCCAGCCCCCTTCTTACCGGGGGTCTCCTTCCGCCCTTCGCTTCCGGGGATCCGGCCCAGCGCCCCCAGCAGCAGCAACAGGGGGAGCCCAGCAAAAGCCATGGATGCCCCCCCACAAACGCCCCCAAAGAGGGTAGAGAAGGACGCGGAGGCTCCCAGCCCAACAGGAGGAATCGGAGGATCTTAACTGGGGAGGGAGGAGTTTTCTTCTGACTTCGGAACTGGGAGTTTCCAGAAGGAGCAGAAGGACCAATGAGAATCCTCCCTTTTTGCAGCGTCATCGGTCTCCGGGCAGAGTCTCCCTTGACTTCATCCGATGCAGGAGATAGTTCCGCGGAGAGAGAGAAGCATAGAAAGTGGGAGGGGGATATTTTCAGTCCTGGGGGGCTGCATTCTAGGGGGTCTTTCCTGCCAGCTTCGTGCGGGAGGGGCTGGGGGGCGGAAGGCTTCGGTGTGGGGAGGGCCGACGGGGAGAGGGAAGCTCCCAGCCCCCCAGGAGGAATTGGAGAGTCTGAAATGGGGAAGGAGGAGTTTTCCTGTAACTTCGGAACTGGGAACGTCCAGAAAGAGCAGGAGGACCAATAGGAATCCTCCATTCTTTGGCGTCATCGGTCTCCGGGCAGAGTCTTCCTTGAGTTCACCCGATGGAGGAGAGTTCAGGGCAGAAAGAGAAGTGGAGAAAGTGGGAGGGGGAATCTTTTCAAAAGGGGGAGGGCTCAAGGGGGGGTTCAGGCCAGCCCTGGAGGGGAGCGTGGACTTCCTTTTCGACCCCCCCCTCCAAATCCAGCGTGGAGTGGGGCTGAGGGGATGAGAGAAGGGGAGGCGCAGCCCCACAGCCAGCGAAGACTTAGGGGTTGAGTCTTCACACACAAAGACACACAGACCAACACCCAGTGGGAGCGCCCCTCCCCCTATCACGTGGGGTTGTTGTAACCATTGCGCAGGCCCAAATCACATACTACCTATATGCTACATATATGATACATGCTATGTCATACCAAATATGGTAATATTATACCAATGTAACCAATAGAACTTGCTTTCCACATTCACCAGGTAAGCTGACGTGTAATCTCAATAAAAGGGGTTTGAGACTGCCTCTTGAGGTGACTCTACCCATGACTGAAGCTGGTCTCCATGTCTGATCTTTTCCCATGAGTGACCCACCGGGAGGGGGATATCTAGGCCCTAACCACAGAGTTCCCACATCTGGTGACCCTCGACGTGATCTCTACCGCCTTGATGAGAGGTCAGTCTCGGACCGTCCTTCTTACCCGCCTGGAAGAGGCCGCGCGCACTGACCCGCCTGAAACACGGTTGGGTTTTTCGTAAGTATGGGCGGACAGTTCTCTCAGCAGCAGGTTGGTCATCTGCAAGAGTTGAGAGAACTAACTGAAACTTCCTGTAAGATTGCTGCTAACCGAGGGAAGGTACTCCCTCGTCTGAAAAACAAAGAATTAATTAGCCTTTTGTCTTACATTTGGAAACAATGTCCAGTATATCCTGAAAAGGGGAGTTTACAAATGTCAACCTGGACTAGATTGGGGGAATATTTCCATGAGATTCCTAGAGCCCCTGTTCAAATTTTGACTATGTGGCGTGTAGTCATGGAATGTTTAATGATCCACCATAAATTTGTTAAAATTCCAACCAAGGAATCGGCGGATTCTGCGCCTCCTCCGTATGAATCCACCGAAAAAGAACAGGCAACTCTTACTCCTGTTCTAGCCTCTGAGGTAATCACTCCAAACGCCCCACCCTCCAAATCCCTGCGACAAGGAGGTCAGATAATTAGAGCTATGCAGGTTGCTCAGCAGACAGGGCAACTTGAAACGGAGGATTTAGAGACATGCGCGATGTTTCTGGTTATCTTGGATCAAGCGGGGGCCACTGCAGGGGCCGCTGCTAGACCCATACATCAGCATGTTAATTACAAACAAATTAAGGAGATCAAAGGGGCAGTTAAGGATTATGGTCTGCAATCTCGCTATGTGTTAGGCTTACTTTCCTCTCTTTCCTCTGCTACAGCAGAAATGCTGTTAGCCGATTGGCAGTTGTTGTTTAATATGCTTTTAACCTCTGCACAATATGTTGTTTGGTGGTCAGAGTACCAAAAACAGGCAGAAATTTCCATCCAGGCAGGGCTGCCTAATAGGCACAGGAACCCTTACCACTGTGGCAGCCCAGATGGCATCGGATAGGGCGGTTTTTCCAATTATTACTCGCTGTGCTCTGGCCGCTATAAGAAAGATGGATGATTCCACCTCTAAGCCTACTCAAACTTTTTCAAAAATTGTTCAACAACCCAACGAAAATTACTCTGAATTTCTCAGTCGCCTCCAATTGGCACTAGAAAGACAAATTGATAATGAGGAAGCTCGTAATGAGCTTTCTCTAAAATTGGCATATGAAAATGCTAATCAAGACTGTCAAAAGGTCCTCCAGCCCATCGCAAATCGTCCTGGGGCTACTTTGGCCGATTTCCTTCAAGTTTGCCACATAGTGGGTACCATGAGTCATAAAATGGAGGCTCTTGCTGCTGCTTTACAACAAAACGCTTCATTTCCTCCTTCTTCATCCCACTCTTCTCCCCGCCCTGCCGGAAATTGCTTCGCCTCAAGCTTAACCTCCCTCCAGCGTTACCTGTGCTTATTTTCCCAAACTTGGATCTTACCTCCCAAGGGATCATTGCAGCCCCCTTTCTGCGCTCCTCAGACTCTTTTTCTGACCAGGCTTTGTCCATAATGGTGAATTCCCCGGTTACCATCAACCAGTGTCAGCCTTCAAAATTTCTTCCTTTATTTCCTTTCTTATGCTTGCATTTTTCGGCTGCCATAAGTAACGGGAGGGGGCAGTGGGCCATGATATATTTGGGAAGCGTGCTGGAGTGAGTAGGAAACGAAACTGTATATCTAGGGGAGGGGGAGTCTTGCTTAAGTTTCTATTCCTTGCTTTTCTATTCCTTGCTATGCGCAACTGCGACTCTTTATCAAACTATGCCAAGGTCAACGGACAGAGGCCTCATCACCACCTGAAGATGCCCACATGATGTTATGCACCATTTCCCATTGGAGGAGCAATATGGACTGTTGGGGGTGGGAACGTTGCCATCACTTTGTATATGTGTTTTTCGCGCTCATTTCCTCTGATTCAGAATTCTTTTGTTGCTACCACTTTGATTTCCAGTAAAAGATATCTTTACTCTAACAATTGGAGTTTGTGTTTCTTTCTTGGACTTTGAAGGGAGCACCTGCTGACATTATTCTGAATCTCACTTTTACCAGCCCACCCGGAGAAAACCCAAATTTTCTTCCGAGGGGGTTTGCAAACAAACAATGTCTAGTCCAGCCAGCGACCAAGAAGATCAGGGAGTGACTGGAGGACCAGAATCCCTGTTGATGGAGGGAGCAGAAGAGGCCGACTTCTTAGCAGAGCTAAGTCTTGGCGAAACCCCAGCTGTGAAGCCTAAATGGTCCCTGGGAGTCGGTTGGAAGGATCCTGAGGAAAGGCCCCCTCCAGGAGTGACCACGACCCATCGTCGAGGGAAGGATGAGCCATGGCAGGAGAAGGAACGGAGAGGTTTCTTACTAACGCAAGCCATGCAACTTTTACATGAAGCTGCCGGAGAGGCTCAAGCTGATCAAAGGTATGAGGGGGAAGAAGGGGAGGTAGCGCCAGGCAGAAGAACCA
Organism: Bungarus multicinctus; assembly: GCA_023653725.1. Classification (NCBI taxonomy): domain Eukaryota; kingdom Metazoa; phylum Chordata; class Lepidosauria; order Squamata; family Elapidae; genus Bungarus; species Bungarus multicinctus. Next base: position 2,590,617 of record CM042834.1, on the reverse strand, counting down.
GAGCAGCCACCCCCATAAATCAACCTGGGCCGGCGCAACAGGCAGCAGCAGCAGCACAGGGCCCCCCGGCTGGGGGGATAATTGCCAGAAGGCGTAGAGCTCCAAAAGTGCCTCCGTTGGAAGTAAAATATGGAGGGGACCCCCAGGAATTAGGATTTTTCCTAGCACAAGTTTGGAGCCATATGGAGGAGTATGGGCAGGATTTTTCCTCAGAAGCGGCCAAAGTCAGGTGTGTGACCAGGGCTCTGGAGGGAACGGCTGCAAAGTGGATGGTGACTTTGCATAATGATAATGCCCCTCAGCTGTTGAATTATGACCAGTTCATGACAGCATTGCGCATTAGATTTGAAGATCCTCTAGCTGAACGCAAGGCTAGAATCAGGATGAAAACCATAAATCAGGGGCGAAGGTCAGTAGCTGATTACACCCAGGAGTTTAGAGAGCTGGTGTGCCATATCCGTGGCTGGTCCCAGGGAGCCCTGATAAAAGCTTTTAAAGATGGGCTAAATGAAGATGTTTATCAACGCTGTGTGGCCAGAAGAGACCCTGGTGAGCTGCAGCAGTGGTACGTGCTGGCAGCAGAGGTGGAGATTGACCTGACCCGAAACAGACGCCGGGGGGATTTTGTTTTGAAGAATTCCCCTCTCACCAGGCCTCAAGAAGCCTTAAAACCTCTAAAGGGAAAACCAGCAGCAAAACCCAGGACCAGAGCATGTTTCCGATGTGGGAAAGAGGGCCACTGGGCTGCAGACTGCCGTGCCAAGCTGGAACCAAAAGGGGCGCCAGGAGGAAGGAGAAGGTCTGAGAGGCCTCCAGCCACGCCTCGTGGATCGGCGCTAAAAGCGGAGGAGGTTGTAGAGGTCACCCCTCAAAAAGGAGGGGGGTTGGGAACTCCAACCTCTTCTGAAGGGAGTGAATCCGAATTGGAAGACGACGCACTGGTAAGTCCGAACCAGGGCCCTATGACCATTCCAGTGAGATTAAGGGTACCCACGTCAGGGGCTGAAGGGGACATGTTGGCTTTGTTAGACTCTGGGTGCACAAGGTGCGTAATCAGTTCAAAGGTGGTAGAGAAGCTGGGCTTAAGGCTCAAGACTCTGAAGATGCCCATAGCTTTTTGCCAATTGGATGGATCGGTAGCTGGAGGTGGACCTGCTCATTTTATAACGGAACCAGTGGAGATGACAATGGGGAACCATAAAGAGACTCTGTGTTTTATTGTGGCCCCTGGGATGGAGCGCCCCTTAATACTGGGTTTGCCTTGGCTCCGGAAATGGAACCCCCATGTTAATTGGAGGAGGGGATCACTATGCATACATACAGACCAACCCCCAGAAGGGGAGGGGCAATCCAAATTGAGACCCAAAAATCCCACAGAATTGGCTTCTACTGGCACTGAGATCCTGAAAGGGGAGGAGAAAATTCCAGAGGAATACTGGGACTTAAAGGAGGTGTTCAGTGAGAAGGCCTCGGATGAGCTCCCCCCTCATCGCCCAACGGATTGCAGTATCGAATTCTTGCCCGGAGTAAAACTCCCAAAACCGAAACTGTATTCAATGACCCCACGGGAATTAGGAGAATTGCGGTTATTCATTGAAAAAAAATTAGAACGTGGTTTCATCCAACCTGCTAGGCCCCGGGTGGCGGCTCCAGTGTTGTTTCGGGAGAAGAAAGATGGCTCCTTACGCTTGGTGGTCGACTACCGTAACCTCAACGCCATCTCGGTGGAGAACGTGTACCCCCTCCCCCTGATGAAAGACATGCTGGCCCACCTCGCTAAAGGAAGGATTTTTTCGAAACTCGACCTGAGAGAAGCATACTACCGAATCCGAATCAAAGAAGGGGATGAATGGAAGACTGCTTTCAACTGCCCGATGGGTTGTTTTCAATTCAACGTCCTGCCATTTGGCCTACAGGGGGCGCCTGCAGTATTCATGCAAATGATAAATCAAGTATTGCAAGAGCATTTGTACAAAGGAGTGTTAGTTTATCTTGATGATATTCTTATCTACACAGAGACTCGTGATGAGCATGTAAAACTAGTGCGGTCAGTCCTGGAGAAACTTCAAGCAGCTCAGTTGTATGCCAAGCTGTCAAAGTGTGAATTTCACCAGGAGAAAATTGACTATTTGGGCTATCGCATATCGCACGACGGCATAGAAATGGACCCGGGGAAGGTGCAGGCGGTTTTGGAATGGGCCCCTCCCCGTACCAGGAAACAACTGCAAAGTTTCTTGGGATTTGCAAATTTTTACCGTCAATTTATTCCTGCTTTTGCGAAGATCGCGATGCCTATCACGAATCTCCTTAAAACCAGAGGGGAGGTGAAACCGAAGCCCAGTACACCACTGGAGTGGTCCATGGAGTGTCAAGCTGCTTTTGAGAAACTGAAACGTCTGTTTGCTGCTGAACCCGTACTTAAGCACCCAGACATGGACGTTCCGTTTGTAATCCAAGCTGATGCGAGTGACGTAGCCGTTGGGGCGGTGCTACTTCAAGTAAATGAAAAAGGATACCTGCAACCATGCGCTTATACCTCCCGTAAACTAACTGAAACCGAGAGAAGGTGGGCCATCTGGGAAAAAGAAGCTTTTGCAGTTCGATGGGCTTTGTTAACTTGGAGGCATTTTCTAGAAGGAGCCAAACACCCTTTTGAGGTCTGGACAGATCACAAAATTCTGGAGGCTCTGAAAACGCCTCGGAAACTGTCTCCCAAGCAGGTTCGCTGGGCGCAACATTTCAAGCGGTTTAATTTTTCTTTGAAGTACATTCCTGGTGGAAGGAACTTCATGGCAGATGCTTTGTCCAGATTACCTCAGTATAATAGTGCTCGCCAAGAAGTGGTAAGACCTATCATCCCAACCGAACAGTTGGCAGCTCCAATGGTTACCAGAGCTCAGAAGAAAAAAGAGATTGATTTGTCAACCGATTTATCGGCACAATTGAAAGAAGCTCTAAAACTTGATGATTGGTTCCTAACCCACTCGAATGACTGTACCATTAGAGATGGATTGGCCTGGGTGGGGGCCAAATTATATGTACCGGGAAAACTAAGACCCGAAATTTTACAGCAAGCTCATGATTCTAAACCTGCTGGACATTTTGGGTTCGTGAAGACCCTACACTTGGTCAAAAGGCAATTCTGGTGGCCCACATTGAAAAAGGACATCGAGACTTATGTCGCTAGCTGCCCTATTTGTGCTTCGGCTAAGCGGCCGCCTGGTAAACCAGCAGGCTTATTGCAGAATGTGGCTAGACCAATGGCCCCATGGAAGGAAATCTCCATGGATTTTATAGTAGAATTACTTGACAGTGGAGGAAATACAGTCATTTGGGTAGTGACAGATCTGTTTTCCAAGCAGGTACACTTTATACCCTGCGCGAAGATCCCGTCAGCGAAGACGTTAGCTAAGTTGTTTATTCTGCATATCTACAGGTTACATGGAGTTCCTGAACGCATAATCTCTGATGGGGCGTCCAATTCACTTCAAATTTCTTGAAAGAGTTCCTAAAGTTACTAGGCTCCGCCCAGGGGTTAAGCTCCGCCCATCATCCACAAACCAATGGGGCCTGCGAGAGAACTAACTCGGTACTGGAACAGTATCTGAGATGTTACATTAATTATCAGCAGGATGATTGGACTGACTTACTGCCTTTTGCTGAGGTGGCATACAATAATTCGGTACATAGCAGCACCGGATTCACTCCATTTAAAGTGGCCTCGGGACAAGACTTTGTACCCATACCCGAGCTTCCGCAAGAGAAATCTAACATTCCCTCATTGGACGAGTGGATAAGGCATCTCCAGATAACTTGGCCAGTTGCCCGCAAGGCTTTGGATGATGCTCATCAAGCTCATAAAAAATTTGCAGATAAAAAGAGACGTCCACAAAAACCATATCAAGTTGGTGATAAGGTGTTTTTATCAACCTAATTTTTGCAGACCACACAGAAATCGAAAAAGCTTGGACCTAAGTATGTGGGACCTTTTCCGGTTGAACGAGCTGTGAATCCTGTGGCAGTTCAATTGACACTGCCAAAAACCCTCCGTCGGATCCATCCTGTTTTCCATGTTAGTTTGTTAAAGCCTGAACGTACATCTGATCTGCGGCCTATTCAAGTAGCCCCCCCTGTACCATTGCTCATTGAGGGTGAACAACATTTCGAAGTTAAAGAAATTTTGGATTCTAGGAAGAAGAGAGGTCGAGTCCAATATTTGGTTGCGTGGAAGCATTTTCCTTCTTCCCAGTCTGAATGGGTAGACGAGAGAGATGTTAGAGCTCCCCGGCTGGTGCAGGCGTTTCGCACCATGTATCCTGATAAACCCTGAACATTAATGCTGTTGTTATTTGTTTGTAACATCTTATCTTTTATTCTTATATTTTTTAGGACTAACGTCTTTTTGCAGGAGGGCCGAATGTCAGCCTTCAAAATTTCTTCCTTTATTTCCTTTCTTATGCTTGCATCTTTCGGCTGCCATAAGTAACGGGAGGGAGCAGTGGGCCATGATATATTTGGGAAGCGTGCTGGAGTGAGTAGGAAACGAAACTGTATATCTAGGGGAGGGGGAGTCTTGCTTAAGTTTCTATTCCTTGCTTTTCTATTCCTTGCTATGCGCAACTGCGACTCTTTATCAAACTATGCCAAGGTCAACGGACAGAGGCCTCATCACCACCTGAAGATGCCCACATGATGTTATGCACCATTTCCCATTGGAGGAGCAATATGGACTGTTGGGGGTGGGAACGTTGCCATCACTTTGTATATGTGTTTTTCGCGCTCATTTCCTGATTCAGAATTCTTTTGTTGCTACCACTTTGATTTCCAGTAAAAGATATCTTTATTCTAACAATTGGAGTTTAAGTGTTTCTTTCTTGGACTTTGAAGGGAGCACCTGCTGACAACCAGGGAGATATTGTAGCCACCATGATTCTGCTGGAAACAGCTGCAGATACCTTTGCCTTGGAACAAAACGTGCAGTCTGCCAAACCAACGGCAGAATTTTTACTAAATGGTGTTTCCTTCCGGGGTCTTTTAGACACCGGCGCTGATGTTTCTGTCATACGTTCTGCTGAATGGCCTTCCAATTGGCCCACTGACACAGCTCCATCAGTAAGGGGGGTGGGAGGAACACAGCCAGCTCTCATTAGCACAAACTAGCTTCCTGTCAAGTCACCCATTTCCTCTGTCACTGGCCTGGAATGGTCTCCTGTCATCCTCCTCCAGACCCCAGGCTGCAATTGCTGAAAACTGTACCTTCCCTTTGGAACTCTCCTTTCAACCCTTTGCCTATTACAGATGCTATCACAGTGTTTGCTGATGGCAGCAAAAAATATGGTGCATGTGCCTGGCAGCTGAATGGCCAATGGCACACTAAAATTACTCCTCCACAGACCTCTGCCCAGCGTGCAGAGCTCTATGCCTCCTTGCTAGCATTTCAACAATTTTCTGATCAGCCTTTCAACCTCATCTTGGATAGTCTGTATGTTTCTCAAATTATCTCTTCCATCTATGAAGCTTATCTCTCTCCTTCTATTGAACCTACTTTGCTATCTCTCTTTCTTTCCTTACAAACTCTTATTTCAAAAAGACAACACTCCTTTCATGTCTCTCATATCAGAAGCCATCAACCCTTCCCTGGGCCTATTCAGGAAGGAAATAACATAGCCGACGCTGCGGCTTCGGCTGCTGCTGCAGCTCTGACTCTGACTTTACAGCATGCTTCTTCCCTGCCTTGGGAGAGCCACTCATATTTTCATCAAAACAAAAAGGCACTCATGAAACAATTTGGTCTCTCTTCAACAGAGGCTGCTGCAATCATTCAACAATGCCCCACATGCAGTCGCCAGGCACATTCAGTACCTATGGGAGTTAACCCCAGAGGCACTCAATCCTGCCAAATCAGGCAAATGGATGTCACTCAATATGCTTCCTTTGCCCCTTGGAAATATCTTCATGTTTCCATTGACACTTATTCTGGCTTCATCATGGCCACCCCACAAAGGGGTGAGGCCACTAAACATGTAATCAATCATTGTATTCGCACCTTTGCATCGTTGGGACACCCAAAAGAACTCAAAACAGACAATGGTCCGGCTTATACCAGTACAATTTTTGCAGATTTTTGCAAAAAATGGGATATTGTCCACAAGTTTGGCATTCCTTACAACAGCCAAGGACAGGCTCTAGTAGAACGTGCGAACCAGACCTTGAAGCATGCTCTAGATAGATATATTGGCACACAGGGAAAAGTACCCCCTAGCCTCCCAGCAGTGCAAAATGTTTTAAACCTCTCCCTATACACCCTCAATTTTCTGAACCTGACTGGACAGCCACCTACCACTGCAGCCAATCGACATTTCACCGCTTCTCCAGCTGCCAGCCCATCAAGACCCAAAGTCTACTATCGCTGTCTTCCAAATCTACCTGGCAAGGACCAGCTGACCTTATCACCTGGGGCAGGGGAAACCCTGCGATTCAACTTCCTGATCGCGTTTTTTGGGTCCCTGGTCGATGCGTGCGACCCTATCACGCAAAGACAGATAAACAACAGGACAGTTACCGCCACGTTCAACTACTAGATGTGTTGGTTTTGCCCCTGTCTTTGTGGTTGTTACTGTCGCTCGCTTTGTACTGACTGTGTGCTGCGCAATTCGCGTTGAAGAACTGCACGATCGCCTTGAAGTGACACAAGTTTCAGGCCAAAGTTACCTAGCCGTCCACACACCGGACAGCCTGGACCCAACCCCGCCTACCATAGACCAACAAAGAAGACTGCACTGCTCAACTACCATACACTCCGAACCCCGGGAAAGCACATAAGCACGTCCCATCCCCGGCAACGATGGCACTCCTATTGATTATGCTTGCTGTCTGTTACCCCCTGCACCTTGTCAAGGGCAATCCCCATAAACCCCTTAATGTGACCTGCGTAGTCCTTGATACATATTCGGACATCCTGAACTCTACATCAGCAAAAATAGTCCCAGGTTTTTGGTTGCCTGATAGAGATCTTGATTTAAGGGGGGTTATGTGTGGTTTTAAGAGAAGAATGTTGTTTGAGAAGAATGTTGTTTTTATGCAGACCACTCTGGCATAGTACAGGACTCCATGACCAAACTAAGGGAGGGTTTGAACAAACGTAAAAAGGAAAGGGAAGATCAAGGGTGGTCTGGAACATGGCACAATCTTTCCCCTTGGCTTACCACCCTGTTAACTGCTTCTATAGAACCAATAATTTTGCTTGTGTTATTGTGCATAATTGGTCCATGCTTATTGAACCATCTTCTCACATTTATTAATGGACAATAGAAGCTCTGGTCCTAGACAACAAAGATACTCGTGGCTCTTATCAACTCCTGCCTCAGGAGGATGAGGTGTCTGTAAAAGTTCCCCTCACCTTACACAGTGAGGAAGAGAACGAGGACACCTCTGAACAAGCCTCTGGCAGCATCCCCTTGCTCACTGCACCCTTCGCATCAACCAACCAAGAAGGGGACGAAGAAGACTATCTTTAAAAAACTAAAACAGGGGAGATGTCGGGATACTGCACCTGTTGTGCGCAGAGCGTTGGCCTCAACCGATGCCCTCCACACAACAGGAAGTATAGACATCGCAACCATCTTAAACTTAAGGGGACTTTCAAAACTGGGCCAGTTACCAGCAGCCCAGGAAACAGAGCTGTTAAGATACTCATACCGCAGAAACTGCATAAGCAAGTAGGGGTACAACATAAAAAACATTAGGCTATATGCAATAATGTAATCAACAACAATATGCAATAATGTAACCAACAATAATTCAGCATGCTCTATTTCTTTATACCTTCTTAATAAGAGAGTGGTTTGAGGGGATCATAGGCCCCCTCGTTATTTTAAAAACAAAAAACAGAGGAGATGTTGTAACCATTGCGCAGGCCCAAATCACATACTACCTATATGCTACATATATGATACATGCTATGTCATACCAAATATGGTAATATTATACCAATGTAACCAATAGAACTTGCTTTCCGCATTCACCAGGTAAGCTGACGTGTAATCTCAATAAAAGGGGTTTGAGCCTGCCTCTCGAGGTGACTCTACCCATGACTGAAGCTGGTCTCCATGTCTGATCTTTTCCCATGAGTGACCCACCGGGAGGGGGATATCAAGGCCCTAACCACAGAGTTCCCACATGGGGTCACTGCCCTCCCCGCCCCTCCCCGCCCCAAAGCTTCCGCCTTTGGCTCCCTTCCTGGCAAAGGGGCTGCCGAAGGGCCGGTTTGGCCCCCAGCGCTGAGGGCTTTTCTGACCCACAGCAAATGGAAGGTCAATTCTGGTTCAAGAAGGGCGATTGTGGATCTGAATGGGGGGGGAGATAAGAGGGGGAGGGACCCTCCCTGTCAAGCTATTCTCCTAAAGCTCCAGAAGGCAGGAGGAGAAAGAAGGCAAGGAAACTGACCAAGGAGAGATTCCCTTCCTGGCCATAACAGTTTGGGGAGCTCAATGGACATCTAATCCACCCCTCCATGCCCACAGAGGGAAGTCCAGCTGAGAATCGGGAAGAAGAGAGCAGAGAAAGTGGAGGGTCCCTTCTGGGGCTGCCATGAACTCCCCCCTTGAGCTGTAGCCCCCCCAAGACTGAAGGGACCCCCCTCCCCCTTTCTCCGCTCGTCCCTCTGAGGGGAACTCTCCCTCCTCCTTCAGGTGAAGTCACTAAGGACTCTGCCCGGAGACCGATGACGCGTCGGCAGAGAGAATTCCCATTGGTGCTTCAGCTTGTTCTGGCTCCTCCCAGCTCAAAAGTCCAAGAAAACCGTATTCTCCTCCAGACACGCAGAAGTTGTGGGGCTCCTTCACTGGAGGCCCTGAAGAAGAGACCGGGCAGCCCCTTGTCTGGAATGCTGGAGGGTCTCCTGCCTGAGCAGTGGGCTGGACTAGATGATCTCCCAAGTCCCTTCCAGCTCTGTCCTATTCTAACTGCAGGCTGTTCTCGGTTCTGCCTGTCAATCAACCTCCTTTCTTAAGCAGCCTCCATTTTCTTCCCTTCTTGGACCTGGATTTTCTTCCGACACTTTCATGGGGTAAAATTGGAACCCACGACTGGCAGCTGCAGCTGAAGGGATTGAATGTGGGGGAATCGCGCAGCTGCTGCCCAAAGGAAGCGGGAAACACGGAGACAAACTTGTACTTTTATATCAATATAAATGTATTTAAGTCGCAGCAGAGAAGACAGTCAGGAACTTGCCCCTGCGGAGAGGGCACGCAATCTGGGTGTCCTCCTGGATGTTTGGCTGTCGTTGGAAGACCATGTGGCGGCCGTTGCCAGGGGGGCTTTTTGTCAGGTCTGTAGGATTACCAGTTGCGGCCCTTTCTGGATCGGGATGCGCTTCGCGCGGTTACCTCCGCCCTCGTTATCTCCCGCCTAGATTATGCCAATGCTCTCTACATGGGGCTCCCCTTGAGGAGCACCTGGAGGCTCCAACTGGTGCAGAATGCGGCCGCGCGGGTGGTTTTGGGGGCTTCTCGGAGCTCCTATATTACACCACTCTTGCGTGAGCTGCATTGGCGCCCGGTGGTCCTTCGGGTGCGCTTTAAGGTGCTAGTTACCATCTTTAAAGCACTCCATGGCTTGGGACTGGGGTATTTACGGGACCACCTAATGCCATTATCGATCTCCCATCGGCCAGTACGGTCCCATAGAGTGTGTCTCCTCGGGGTGCCGCTGGCTGGATGGCTGGCGACCCTGAGGGTGCGGGCCTTCTCGTTGGGGGCACCCTCCCTCTGGAATGAGTTACCCCTGGAGATGAGGACCATCCCTGACCTTTTGACCTTCCGGTGCATGTTGAAAACTCACTTATTCCATCAAGCCGGTCTGGCCTAGGGTTTTTCTTGGGTTTTAAATTTGGTTTTTATTTGGTTTTAGTCTTTTAAATCCCTGTTTGTCCTCTTAATCTTCAGCTATTATATTTAATCTTTTTAACTGTTTTTAATTGTTGTATTGTTGTTGTGTTTTTAACTTAGCTATACACCGCCCTGAGTCCCTTTGGGAGAGGGGCGGTATAGAAGTTTAATAAATAAATAAATAAATAAATCCTGAGGTAAATCTCAAGCAGTCCAGAGAAGAAAAAGGCGGGGGAAAGAGAGAAACACACACACTCACACACACACTCACACAGAGCTTCTTCTTCCAACCCCCATCAGCTTCAGAGGGCTTGGGTTCCGCTTCCCCAGCCTGAAGCATTGGGCTCTTCTGAAGTGGAACTGAGGAACTGGCCAGGATCCAGCAGGTAACAAGCTTGGATTCTTCACCAGGATAGCTCAGGGATTGTCCTCCTCCACCCCATGGCTGAATCCCCAGGTGGGGGAATAATAGAATAGAGAAAGAAGGAAGGAGAATAGAAAAGAATAGAATTAGAATTTAGTTTATTTTATTTTACGTTATTGTCATTGCACTTCATACAATGAAATCAATCACCATCTTCAGTGCACATCATGACCACAACCACAAAAATAAACACAAACACACATCATGACCACAACCACAAAAATAAACACAAACACACATCCTTCACCCTTTACACATAGAACCGGAAATACAGAGGTGCAGTATGCTAAAATGCTCTCTACGGTGCAGCGGTAGAAGGTCACCAGCAGTTTTCCATTCAATGGTTGTTTCCTGAGAAGTCCCAGGTAGTCTAATCTCTGCTGGGCCCTTTGGACCAGGGCTGCAATGTGGGCACCCCAGGTCAGGTCTTCTTTTAGGCTAACTCTTTCCACACTCCATGCATTTATATGGCTTCTCTCTTACGTGGAGCATTTGTGGCTTCTAAGGGCAGTGCTCTGAGTAAAGGTCTTTCCACACTCCATGCATTTATATGGTTTCTCTCCTGTATGGATTCTTTTGTGTATTCTTAGGTCATTGTTATTAGCAAAGGCCTTTCCACACTCCATGCATTTATATGGTTTCTCTCCCGTGTGGATTCGTTGGTGTATTCTTAGGTCACTGCTCTGAGTAAATGTCTTTCCACACTCCATGCATTTATATGGTTTCTCTCCTGAGTGGATCTTTTTGTGCCTTTTAAGATAACTGTCCAGAGCAAAGGTCTTTCCACACTCCATACATTTAAATGGTTTCTCTCCTGTGTGGATCATCTTATGGGAAATGAGATTACCACTTTGAGCAAAGGTCTTTCCACACTCCATGCATTTAAACGGCTTCTCGCCTGTGTGGCTTCTTTTATGAGAAATAACATAACCTTTATGAGCAAACGTCTTTCCACACTCCATGCATTTATATGGTTTCTCTCCTGTATGGATTCTTTTGTGTATTCTTAGGTCATTGTTATTAGCAAAGGTCTTTCCACACTCCATGCATTTATATGGTTTCTCTCCCGTGTGGATTCGTTGGTGTATTCTTAGGTCACTACCCTGAGTAAATGTCTTTCCACACTCCATGCATTTATATGGTTTCTCTCCTGAGTGGATCTTTTTGTGCTTTTTAAGATAACTGTTCAGAGCAAAGATCTTTCCACACTCCATACATTTAAATGGTTTCTCTCCTGTGTGGATCATCTTATGGGAAATGAGATTACCACTTTGAGCAAAGGTCTTTCCACACTCCATGCATTTAAACGGCTTCTCCCCTGAGTGGCTTCTTTTATGAGAAATAACATAACCTTTATGAGCAAACATCTTCCCACACTCCATGCATTTATATGGTTTCTCCCCTGAGTGGATCACCTTATGAGAAATAAGTTGAGCTTTTTGAGCAAAGATCTTTCCACACTCCATGCATTTATACGGCTTCTCTCCTGTGTGGATCATCTTATGGGAAGTAAGTTGACCACGTTGAGCAAAGGTCTTTCCACACTCCATACATTTAAATGGTTTTTCTCCACTGTGGATCTTTTTGTGGCTTCTAAGGCAACTTCTCCAAGCAAAGGTCTTTCCACACTCCATGCATTCATATGGCTTCTCTCCTGTGTGGATCATCTTATGGGAAGTAAGATGACGACCTTTTGCAAAGGTCTTTCCACACTCCATACATTTAAATGGTTTCTCTCCTGTGTGGACCATCCTATGGAAAATGAGATTACCTCTTTGAGCAAAGGTCTTTCCACACTCCATGCATTTAAAAGGTTTCTCTCCTGTGTGGATCCTTTTATGGATAGTAAGTTCCATGTTTGTTCTAAAACATTTTCCACATTCCAAACATTTATAAGGCTTCTCTTTTGTGTCAATCATTTTTTGGGATGTAAGGAAGTTATTCCCAAGAGAAAAAATTAATGTCCCATTGTAATTTTGTCCATTTTGTCTTCTTATAGCACCTTCTCTTTTGTTTTGGGTTAAATAGGGTTCATTTACTTGTACTTTACCTTTTAATAGCTTCACACTTTTTCCAGTATATTTTTTCCTTATTTTCTCTTGTTGGGCAAGAAAGTCTTGCATCGGAGCATCAGTAGAAGATGAGCTTTCCTGATTCCAATTCTTTGACTGGTTTCTCTCATGGCTTTCGAATTCCATTCGAATTCCAAACTTCTCCATTCCATCTTTAGCATTGATCACTTGGAACAGTTCACAGGAATCTTGATTTTCCTGCCCATTATTTCCTTCAAAAGGGAAATGAAAATGACAATGAGGTTAGAGAAAAAGATCAAAGTGTAGAAAGTCAAGTGAATTTCCTTCTGAATTTCTCTGAAATTCCATTGGTTGTATGTTTACAGGCCTACAGTGGTGTGATACATACATGATTTCTATATTCATGAGTCATGAAAGCTTTGAAAATATCTAGAAAATATCTCTTTCTTTACAATTATCTATATATATGCAAATCTCACTCAGAATCAGTTTTGAGTTAAGGAATAGAACAGCTTGACTCCCTCTTCTTTGTGGCAGCCCCTGAGATAATGGAAAACTGCTATCACGTCTCCCCTAATCCTTCTTTTCATTAAACTAGACATACCTAATTCCAGCAACTGTTTTTTTTATGTTTCAGTCTCTAATCCATTAATCATCTTTGTTGCTCTTCTTTGCACTCTTTCTAGAGTCTCAGCATCTTTTTTACATCGTGATGACCAAAACTGGATGCAGTATTCCAAGTGTGGCCTTACCAAGGCATTATCAAGAGGTATTAACACTTCACGTGATCTTGATTCTCTCCCTCTGTTTATGCAGCATAGAAATGTGTTGACTTTTTTGGCAGCTGCTGCACACGGCTGGCTCATAATTAAATGATTGTCCATTAGGACTCCAAGATCCCTCTTAAGTTACTACTATTGAACAAGGTACCATATATATTGTACCTGTGCATTTCTTTTGGCCTAAATGTAGAGCCTTATTTTTTCACCATTGAATTTCATAATAATCAGGGGAAACGTCCATGGAGGAATTAGGAGAAAACATAAGATTTATTGGGGCAGTGCAATATTTTAGGCCTGTGTTCTTTTAAGAACTGAGGACTGCACGAGATCCAGAGCAAAACTGTTTGAAAAGAAAGAGGCTTTCCCTCACTTTTGCCCTGGATCTGCTGCAGGCCTTGTTTAGCAGTGAACAGAGGCCTAAAGCACTGTAGTGTGAGATCACGTGAAATCAATAGTGCTAGATTTCCCAGTACTGATCACATGTAACTCTCACTACTCGTTACTCTTTACTCTTTGAAGTAGGCAAGGGAACCGATGGCTCGCCACATCGTCGCTGTCAGCTCTCAGATCAGCTGCCACAAGAAAATGTGAACAATGAAGGGGGGTGAGCGAGTTGAACAGTTCAAGGTTATGTAGTATGTCATATTAAAAAAATCCAGCTGCAGTTAATTGGTTCTCATGATTCCCTCTTCCTCCCACAACAGAACCACCAGTCAACCACTGAGCCGGCATCCACAGCATCCCACATTCTACCAGATAGCCCCCAATTACCCAACCAATACAAAGACCTGGCTGAAGCATTCAGTGAGGAAGAGTATAATGTTTTACCTCCCCATCGAGCCACTGATTGCGCCATAGAATTAGAACCCAGGGTGAAACTACCAAAACCAAAGATGTATTCCATAACACCTGCTGAAATGACTGAATTAAGGAAATATATTGACCAAAATTTGGACCGAGGTTTTATTGAACCTGTCAAATCAAGATTAGCTGCCCCTGTGTTGTTCAAAGAGAAGGATGGCGGGTTGAGATTATGTGTAGACTTTAGAGGCATAAACGCCATGTGCGTCAAAAACATGTACCCTCTCCCACTCATGTCAAAAGACAAGGTATTCACAAAGCTAGATCCCAGAGAAGCTTACTACCGGGTCCGCATCAAAGAGGGAGATGAGTGGAAAACAGCTTTTAACTGCCCTTTGAGTAGCTTCCAACTCAAAGTCATGCCTTTCGGACTTCAGGGGGCTCCCTCAGTGTTTATGAAACATATCAATGAGGTGCTACACCCACTCCTTTATTGGACGGTCCTCGTATACCTGGTGATATCCTTATCTTCAGCGAAACCATAGAAGAACATGTTCAATTGGTCTGACAAGTCCTAGAAAAACTTCCAGCTGCCAAATTATATGTGAAACTCTCAAAATGCGAATTCCACAAAGAGTTGCTGGATTATTTAGGCTACTGAATATCCAACCTGGGAATTGAAATGGACCCCGGAAAGGTGAAAGTGGTGCTGGACTGGCAACCCCCCAGAACCCGAATACAACTTCAAAGTTTTTTAGGGTTTGCCAACTTCTATAGATAATTCATCCCGTCCTTTGCCCTCCCTTTAATGGAGCTATTAAAAACAGGCCCGTCACCCACCAAACCAAAGCCAAATCAACCCCTGGCTTGGACCATTTGACTGTCAGAAAGCTTTCGAGACCTTAAAACGCCTCTTTGCAGCTGAGCCCATCCTCCAGCACCCAGACGCGACCAAGCCTTATATTGTCCAAACTGATGCGAATGATGTAGCAGTGGCAGCTGTTCTGCTGAAAAAAGACTCTCAAAACGACTGATGCCCTGCGCTTTTGTGTCCAAAAAGCTGACGGACACAGAGCGAAGGTGGGCGGTCTGGGAGAAAGAAGCATTCACCATACGATGGGCTTTATTGACTTGGAGGCATTTCCTAGAAGGGATGCCGGACGCCCTTTGAGATAGGGACTGAACACAAAAACCTCGAGGTTCTAAAGGCCCCTAGGAGATTATCACCCAAACAAGTCCGTTGGGCCCAATACTTCAAGCGATTCAACTTCAACATTAAAGATATCCCCGGAGGGAAAAACAGTATTGGCGGACTCCCTGTCCAGAAAACCTCAGTTTGATAGCCACCGAGAGGAAATAGTACAAGCCTTAATTTCAGGAGCTCAATCAGCAGGCCAAGTAACAACTCAAGCCCAAGCCAACCGCAATCCCAAACGCCTGGAAGATAAGCTGACCGCAGAATTGAAGACTGCCCTATTGACCGATCCTTGATTCCTGGACCATCAAAATGAGTTAACAATAAATGAGGGACTAGCTTGGAAAAGGACTAAGCTTTATGTACCCGCAACCCTAAGACTACTAGTACTAAGTGTAGCCACAACTCACAGCTGGGAGGCCACTTCGGATTCTTAAAAACCCTACATTTACTGAGAAGACAGTTCTGGTGGCCAAAACTGAAACCTGATGTCGAGGACTATGTAAAAAGTTCCTCAATTTCTGCTACCAGGAAACACAGAACTGGAAAAATCCCTGGCCTCCTTCAACAAGTTGCTGGACCAACCCAACCGTGGGAAGAAATCTCAATGGATTTTATTGTGGAATTACCTGAGAGTGAAGGGAATATGATCATTTGGACCGTAATTGACTTATTCTCTAAACAGGCCCACTTTATAGCCTGTAAAGGACTTCCATCTGCGAAAAAGCTTGCAAAACTGTTCGTGAAACATATCTATAGACATATATCTATAGACATATCTCGTAGAATAATATCAGACAGTGGGGTACAATTTACTGCAAAATTTGGAAAGGAATTTTTGAAGTTCATTGGGTCCTCCCAAGGATTATCCTCAGGCTTCCATCCGGTCTATAATGAAGCAGCGGAGAGGGCTAACGCCATGATTGAACAATACATTAGATGCTATGTAACTTATCAACAAGAAAATTGGGCTGAGGTTGCTTACAATAATGCAGTACATAGCAGCATGGGGTTGATTCCATTCCAAATCAACACTGGAATGGACTTTGTCCCTATGCCAGAGTTACCTAGACAAACTCCCTCATCCATGTCCCTAACAGAATGGATGAACTAATTAAAGAAAGGGTGGGAAGATACAAAAAAAGCTTTGACCAAGGTGCAAAAAATTATAAAAAACAGGCGGATAAATACAGATCCCTTCAACCGCCCTTTAAAGTGGGAGACAAAGTATATTTGTCAACCAAGTATCTTCGGTTGAAAGTGCCCAATAAGAAACTGGGCCCAAAATTCACCAGCTGCTACATCAATGATAAGACCAATGCCAATCGCTCCCCCTGAACCGTTAACGGTAACGGAAACACACTATGAAATTAAGAAAATTATCGATTCTAGATTATACCGTGGACGATTGTAATATTTGGTCTTATGGAAGGGGCTAGTTGGATAAAGAATTGGGATGTCCATGCTGATCAATTGGTTACCCAATTCCATGAGGACTTCCCTCACAAACCAAAGGGTCCTCGTGGAGGGGGGAGAGGGGGTTAAGGACAATGTATTAACTCCTATATCGGTTTTGGTTGTTTTTCTTTTAGGAGAAAATATATTTATATGTGTGTTTTTACTTGGCTGTAAACCGCCCCGAGTCCCATTGGGAGAGGGGGCAGTATATAAAAATTGAAATAAATAAATAAATAAATAAATAAATAAATAAATAAAGGAGTTTTCAAGGGGGGACGCCTGTCAGTTCTGAGATCAGCTGCCACAAGAAAATGTGAATAATGAAGGGGGGTGAGGGGGTTGAACAGTTCAAGGTTATTTAGTATGTCGTATTAAAAAAATCCAGCTGCAGTTAATTGGTTCTCATGATTTATGAAGTGCAGTAAGTGGGAGGAGATAGGGTGGTTTTTGTGACATGCGCTGGGAATGAGTTTCAGTTTTGGAAATTTCCATAGACGTACCAGATCTCTTCCTAATAAATTAATTGGAGATTATGCTTTTCTTGGAGTGATTGATTACTATGGATAATTTCTGGATGCCTAACAGTCGCAAGGTACCGTATTTTTCAGACTATAAGACGCACCTAGCTTTAGAGAAGCAAAACAAGAAAATAAAAGTTTTTGGCTTCCACACATCTCATTTTTGCCCTCCCCGGCATCCAGAAGCACACTCCATGCCAAAAACGGGCCCATATTTGGCCTCCCAAACTCTCTGTGCGTCCCATTCTCAGCCTACCTGAAGCTACGGAGGGCAAAAATTGGATACGCAGAGGCCTCTGGAGACCAAAAGTGGGCCCGTTTTTGTCCTGCAGAATGGTTCTGGACACTTAGGAGGGCAATAACAGGATGCGCTGAGGGTTTGGGAGGCCAAAATCAGGCCAGAATTCACTCTATAAAATATTTCCACCCACTTTTTTCGAGGGGAAAAGTGCATTTTATAGTCTGAAAAATATGGTAAGTGCCTGCGAGATGTGGTGGGGGAATAGGTAGGGCGAGTATTGTAGGGCCTTTACTGTCATTCGTAAGTGTGAATTACGACTGTGATGCTGCAACACTCATAATGTCAGGACTGGGTCTCAATACTTGGGAGAAGGCTGGTTGTAACTTGGAATGTTCGCTGAGTGAACTGTGATAACTTGAGGATTCCTTGTACCCTAGGATACTCTGAGTCACACTGCATAAGGCCTTTGTTCTTGAATTGGATTGGGAGAGTGATCTTCCATGGCCTGAGCATGAAAGTTCTGTTCTCACACAATTTGGGGAGGTTTCAGTGGGCAAATTACAACAAACTCCTCTCACATGACTTCCAGAGGACACATAAAAGCAAACCTCCTTCTTTTCAGCCTCCAAAGATAAGTTCAAATAGAAATGGGAAAGTACAGATAAGAAATGGCACAGAAAGCATCTAAGGAAAGAGACATAGATTCTTTCCTTCCCTGGAGCACAACAAGGCCAGATCCTTTCTTTCTCCTTCCCAGGAGACAATATTTGATCAGTGGTATTTTAATAAAAACTAACTATAATCTCTCTTCTTGAACTCTCTGATTAGGGACTAAAAACTCTTACCCAGAGAGACCACGTTCCTATGGTTTTCAAGCATGACTTCCGAATGCAGCGCTTTCTGGTCAGGATCCAGGCTGAGACCATTCCTCCTCAGAGAAATACACAGCCACCTCCTTGAAGGACACAAGACCCTCCTGGACATGGAAAAAAAAAAACAAAAGAGGAGGATTCGTAAGATCTGTTCATCTCCATCATTGATTTAGACAAAAGGATAGAAGGGGAACTTATCAAATTTGCAGACAAGACCAGACCAACACTCCAGAAGATAAGCTCGAGATATAAAGGATCGACAGATTGGGCCCCATCTAATAAAACAAAATCAACAAGTGAGAAATATAAGGTTCTACAATTAGGAAAGAAAAACCAAGTGCACAGGCATAGAATAGGTGATACCTGGCTCAACAACAGTAAGTGCAACAGGAATCTTGGAGTCCTAGTGGACAACCACTTAAACCTGAGTCAGCACTATGGTACAGTTGAAAAAAAAAACCAACAGAATCATAGGCTGCATTAAGAGGGATAGAATCAGGATGGCATGAAGTGTTAGTAACACTTTATAAGGCCTTGGTAAGACCACACTTGGAATATTGCATCCAGTTTTGGTTACCAGATGTAAAAAAGATCCTGAGACTCTAGGAATAGTACAGAGGAGAGCAACACAAATTATTAGTGGACTGGAGGCTAAAACATATAAAGAACAGTTGCTGGAATTGGGGATGTCCAGTTTCATAAAAAAAAGGACTAGTGGGTGACATGACAGCAGTGTTCCAAGAAGCAATAGGATGGAAACTATTCAAGGAGAGAACCATCTTACAAGTAAAGAGAAATTTCCTGACAGTGGGAACAATTAATCAGTGGAACGACTTGTCTCCAGAAATTGTGGGTGCTCCAACACTGGAGGTGTTTATGAAGAAACTGGACAGCCATTTATATCTGAAATGTTATGGGCTTCCTGTCTGAGCAAGGGGTTGGACTAGAGGATCTCCAAGATACCTAATGTTATTCTGTTACATTGTTCCCAAATTCCCAAAGCATAGATATGCACTACGTTAAATGGCTGTGCGTCACACAAGGTGAGAAATTGGGCAAATATGAAAACTGCTTTCAGTGAAGAAATATTTGGGGAAGTTTTATCAAAGTTCATTGATTCTGCAAAACCTTCAGTGCCTTTCAGTAAAGTAATCCCATTTCGGGATCAACCGATCTATCACTCTGTCTATCATTGATTGATCTAGTAGTCTGAGCCATTGGCTGAAAGGAAGAAAAGAGGAGAAAATTCCCTGGGAAAGTCATTTCTCAGCCATTGCAAAGCGAGAATGTTTGATCTCCTAATCGAGGCGCAAATCAGAGGATTGGAAATTATTTTGTAGCTCAAAGTACCATGCTCAACGCAGATACTCCCTTTGGATTTTAATAATCTGCTTTATTTTTTAATATGATTTGCTTATTTTTCAACTACAGGTTATAAATGAGGCTTTTTAAAATGCTAATGTGGCAATGTGAGTATTTATTTTTCATTACACTTGCACAATTCTGAGACAAAGAATAACAAAAAAAAGGCTCTCTAGCAGTTCCTGCCACTGTGATATTTATTTTATTTTATTTATTTATTTGTCAATTGCTTACAAGATAATAGGTGAAAGTATATGCATAGTTATGAATACATGAAATGGGTACATATAAAAAAAATAAAAGCAACAATAGGACAGGGATGGTAGGCACGTTGGTGTGTATATGCACACCCCCTACAGACCTCTTAGGAAAGGGGTGAAGTCAATAGTAGATAGTCAAAGGTTAAAGTTTTTGGGGGTTGGGGAAGAAACCACAGAGTCAGGTAGAGTATTCCAGACATTGACCACACTGTGGCTGAAGTCGTATTTCCTGCAATCAAGTTTGGTGTGGTTAACCTTGAGTTTGTATCTATTGTTTGCTCTTGTGTTGTTATGGTTTGTTATAACCATTGCGCAGGCCCAAATCACATACTACCTATATGCTACATATATGATACATGCTATGTCATACCAAATATGGTAATATTATACCAATGTAACCAATAGAACTTGCTTTCTGCATTCGCCAGGTAAGCTGATGTGTAATCTCAATAAAAGGGGTTTGAGCCTGCCTTTCGAGGTCACTCTACCCATGACTGAAGCTGGTCTCCATGTCTGATCTTTTCCCATGAGTGACCCACCGGGAGAGGGATATTAAGGCCCCAATCACAGAGTTCCCACAATGGTTGAAGCTGAAGTATTCATTGACAGGTATGTCATTGCAATGTATGATTTTATATACCATACTTAGATCAGACCAAAGATGGCAAGGTTTTCTAGGTCTAAAATTTCAAGTCTGGTGGCATAAGGTATTCTACAACGAGTAGAGGAGTGGAGAACTCTTCTTGTGAAATATTTCTGGACTTTCTCAACTGTGCTAATATCAGATACGTAACGTGGGTTCCAGACTGAAGAGCTGTATTCGAGTATTGGTCTAGCAAATGTTTTGTAAGCTCTAGTTAGTAGTGTGATATTACCAGAGAAAAGCTACGTAGGATTAGGTTAACAACTCTTAATGCCTTTTTGGCTATTTATTTATTTATTTATTATTTATTAATTACATTTATATACCGCCCTTCTCCCAAGGGACTCAGGGCGGTGAACAGCTCATCTAAAAACCCCACAAAAATACAAAAGTTAAAAAGTAATTAAATATTTAAATCAGCTGCTGACTAAAATTAGGAAACCCTCCCCCCACCCTTAAAAACCCAAATTTAAATTTAAAAATGGAGATCAAATTTAAAATCATTATCTCAGCCCAGGCCGGCCTGCTCAAAGAGCCAGGTCTTTAACGCGCGCCTGAAGGCCCTCAGGTCCGTGCCGGTACGGAGTTCCGGTGGCAGAGTATTCCAGAGGGCGGGGGCACCCACAGAGAAGGCCCTACTCCTTGGCGCCGCCAGACGACACATAGCGGCCGACGGCACCCGGAGCAGACCCTCCCTGTGGGAACGCACCGGCCTGTTGGAGAGCGTTGGCAGAATGCGGTCCTGAAGGTAACCTGGTCCCATGCCATGGGTCGCCCTAAAGGTCAAAACTAGAACCTTAAAGCGAACCCGGAGAGCCATCGGCAACCAATGCAGCTCGCGCAGGAGAGGCGTCACATGGGCGCTACGCGACGCCCCCATAATCACCCTCGCGGCTGCATTTTGCACCAACTGGAGTCTCCGGATGCTCCCCGCAGGGAGCCCCATGTAGAGGGCGTTACAATAGTCCAGGCGAGAGGTGACAAGGGCCTGAGTGACCGTGCGCAAGGCGTCCCGATCCAGGAAGGGCCGCAACCGGTAGATCCGACGGATCTGATGAAATGCCCCCCTGGAGACGGCCGCGATGTGATGTTCAAGCGACAGCCGTACATCCAGGAGGACTCCCAGGTTGCGAGCCCTCTCTGTGGGGGGCAGAACTTCCCCCCCAATAGCCAGCGAAGGTATCAACTGGCTATATCGGGGCGCCGGAAACCACAGCCACTCGGTCTTGGATGGGTTGAGCCGAAGCCTGTTCCCGCCCATCCAGTCCCGCACGGCCTCCAGGCACCTAGACATAGCCCCCACAGCATCGTTGGGGTGGTCCGGAGTGGAGATGTACAGCTGGGTGTCATCTGCATACAGATGACACCTCACTCCAAGACCACGGATGATCTCGCCCAGCGGCTTCATGTAAATGTTGAACAGGAGGGGAGAAAGGACCGACCCCTGAGGCACCCCACAAACCAGGGGCCTAGAGGTGGACCTCTCCCCCCCCGCCAACACGAATTGCGAACGGTCAGAGAGGAAGGAGGAGAACCATCGAAGGACGGTTCCACCAATCCCCAACCCCTCCAACCGTCGCAATAAGATACTATGGTCGATAGTATCAAAAGCCGCCGAGAGATCTAATAGGACCAGGACAGAGGAGAACCCTCTGTCACGAGCCCTCCAGAGATCATCAACCAACGCGACCAATGCCGTCTCAGTGCTATGTCCAGGCCTGAAGCCCGATTGGAACGGATCGAGGTAAGTTGCTTCCTCCAGGTACCGGGGGAGCTGACGTGCCACCACACTCTCAACAACCTTCGCCACGAAGGGAAGGTTGGAGACTGGACGATAGTTGTTTAAAATAGCTGGGTCCAGGGAAGGCTTCTTGAGGAGGGGGCGCACCACCGCCGCCTTCAGGGCGGTAGGGAGCACCCCCTCCCTCAAGGAAGCGTTGACAATCCCCTGGAGCCAGCCTCGTGTCGTCTCCCTGGCGGCCGAAACCAACCAGGAAGGACACGGGTCCAATAAACAGGTGGTGGCATTCAGACCCCCCAGCAACCTGTCCACACCCTCAGCGGTCACAGGATCGAACTCCCCCCAGATAACATTCTCAAGACCTGCCCCGGACACCTCCCCCGGGACCACCCAATTGGAGTCGAGCCCCTCCCGAATCTGAGCGATTTTATCATGCAGAAATCGGGAAAACTCCTCTGCTCTACCCTGCAAGAGGTCATCCCGCGCTCTCGGTTCAAGTAGAGAGCGGGTCACTCTAAACAGGGCGGCAGGCCGATTTTCTGCTGATGCAATAAGGGCGGAGAAATACGAAGATTTCGCCGCCCCTATCGCCACAAGGTAAGTCTTAATATGAGATCTCACCTGTGTTCGGTCAGACTCAGAACGACTCGCCCTCCAAATGCCCTCTAGACGTCTTTTCCGGCACTTCATCTCCCGCAGCTCCTCCGTATACCACGGAGCCAAGCGGGATCTGTGCCGGGTCAGAGGTCGCAGGGGCACAACTCGATCTAGAGCCCCGGCGGCCAACCCATCCCAGGTGGCCACCAGGTCACCAGGCGAGCTGTGAGCCAGAGACTCAGGAAATGGCCCAAGCTCCCTCTGGAACCGTTCCGGGTCCATCAGGCGCCTGGGGCGGAACAATCTAAGTGGCTCCGCCTCCCTGCGGTGGGGGGTGGCGGAACGGAAGTCCAACCTGAGGAGGGAATAATCTGTCCATGACAGGGGTGTGATGACTAAATCCCCAAAAATACAGTCATTCAACCACTGCCCAGAGACAAAAATCAGGTCCAGCATGTGTCCTCCAATGTGAGTGGGGGCAGAAACTAACTGGGTCAGGTCCATGGCCGTCA
This sequence comes from Bungarus multicinctus, assembly GCA_023653725.1. Taxonomy (NCBI): domain Eukaryota; kingdom Metazoa; phylum Chordata; class Lepidosauria; order Squamata; family Elapidae; genus Bungarus; species Bungarus multicinctus. The sequence goes on along the minus strand of CM042834.1, from coordinate 2,567,291 downwards.
TGGAAGCCAAGAACTCCCGAACCAACCCCGAGGTTTCACCGGATGATGGCAGGTTGAAATCCCCCATGACCAAAAGCCTAGGGGTCTCAACCGCCAGCCCGGCTATCACCTCGAGGAGTCCGGGCAGGGCCGATGAGACGTGGCAGGGAGCCAGGTACGCCATCAAAAGACCCATCTGAACCCCTTGCCCCCACTTCACAAATAGAGATTCACAGCCAGCCGTCTGAGGGACAGTGGCCTCCCTAGGATAAAGGGCCTCCTTTATAAGCACCGCCACCCCTCCACCCCTTCCCTGAGCCCTAGGCTGGTGAAATGCAAGGAAACCTGGTGGGCACATCTCAACCAGAGGAACACCGCCCTCTGGGCCCAACCAGGTTTCGGTAACACCTACCAGGTCCGCGGCCTCCTCCTGAGCCAAATCATGGATCAGGGGAGCCTTGTTAACCACGGACCTGGCATTGCACAACAGCAGCCGGGTATTCAGGGCCTGAGAATCCAGACAACCAGGGCTGCAGGATGGGTATGGAGGGTCGGCTATGTAGTTACAGTGGGCTCTAGCACTTAGATCATTAGATGAGTATTCCAAGGTCCTTTTCAGAGCTTGGATCATCAACAAGGTCTTGACTATTTTATTTTCTGATTTCTTTTGCCTATATGTAAGACAGAGCATTTATTTTTTGAGATTTGAAGTTGCCATTTGTTTGACCATTCTGATACATAGTCAAGATCTTTTTGAAGGGTAGCAGTATTGTCTGTGATATCGAACAGCTTTACATCATCAGCGAAGAGAACGCAGTTGCTCTTAATATGATCGCAGAGGTCATTTACGTAGAGTATGAAGAGAGTTGGTCCTAGAACACTGCCTTGGGGGACACCACTATTGACAGGTACAGAATTTGATAGGACGCTCCCAATTTTGACCATTTGTTGTCTGTTTGACAGGAATGCTTCTATCCAGTTATGCAGTTGTCCAGAGATACCATAAGATTTTAATTTTAGGAGTAGTTTGTCGTGTACCACTGAATCAAAGGCTTTACAGAAGTCTATGTAGATTGTGTCTATTGTTTTGCCCTGATCGAGTTGTGTAGTCCATATGTTTTTGCAGTGTAAGAGTTGCAGATTACAGCATAGTTTTTTTCTGAAACCAAATTGTTTATTAGAGAGTAGGTTGTTTGTCTTTAGGTGGAGGATAATCAATTGGTTAATAATTGATTCCATGACTTACAGGTGATACAGCATAAGGAGATTGGTCTGTAATTCTCAACTAGGCTGGGGTCTTCCTTTTTGAAGATGGGGATGACCATGGCTTGTGACCATAGGTTAGGCAAGGAGCTGGTCCTGAAAGATTTTTCAAAGATTATGCTTAGAGGTTCTGCTATGGCAGTGGATAGCTTTTTTTTAAGATATTCCGTCCAGTCTAATAGATAGAGGTGGTTTTAGATTGCATAGTGGTTTTTCAACATTGTCTTCTGTAAAATCGATATGTATTAGATCATTGTAGTTTTCCGTGGTTCGGCTAGGAAATACTGGGCATGATCCATTGCTGTTTACAAATATTGAGCCAAAGATTGTGTTAAAGAGGTTGGCTTTAATTTATTTATTTATTTATTTTTATTTATTATTTAAATTTCTATACCCCCCCTCTCCCGACAGGACTCGAGGCGGTGTACAGACGAATAAAATACAAATATAAATATAAATACAATGTTAAAATGAATTTAAAAGAATTAAATAATTGGCTGAAAAAATTAAAAATTTTATCAAAAGATTAAAAAGCTAAAAGCCATTAAAATCAAATTAAAACCCTACACATAACTCTAGGCCAGTCCAGTTTGATGGAATAAATAGGTCTTTAGCGCGTGCCGGAAGGTTAATAGGTCAGGGATGGTCCTCATCTCCGGGGGTAATTCATTCCAGAGAGAGGGTGCTCCCAGAGAGAAGGCCCGGGCCCTCGGGGTCGCCAGCCGTTCAGCTGGTGTCACCCCGAGGAGGCCCGCCCTATGGGAGCACACTGGCTGACGGGAGGACAATAGTGGCAGTAGGCGGTCCCGTAAGTACCCGGGTCCCAAGCCATGGAGCGCTTTAAAGGTGATCACTAACACCTTGAATCGCATCCGGAAGGCCGCCAGGAGCCAATGCAGCTCACGCAAAAGTGGTGTGACATGGGAGCTCCGAGAAGCCCCCAAAACCACCTGCGCGGCCACATTCTGCACCATCTGGAACCTCCGGGTGCTCTTCAAGGGGAGCCCCATGTGGAGAGCATTGGCATAATCTAGGTGGGAAATGATGAGGGCAGATGTGACCGTGCGGAGTACACCCCGATCCAGAAAGGGCCACAACTGGTAGATCCTACGGACCTGATAAAAAGCCCCCCTGGCGACGGCTGCTATACGATCTTCTAATGACAGCCGTACATCCAGGAGGACACCCAGATTGCACGCCCTCTCCGTGAGGGCCAGAATTTCCCACCCCACGGCCAGCGATGAAATTAGCTGGCTATATCGGGGTGCTGGAAAGCACAGCCACTTGGTTTTGGCTGGGTTGAGCTGAAGCCTGTTCCGCCCCATCCAACCCCGCACAGCCTCCAGGTGTCGTTGTTGCAGTCTTTACCATTAGGTCCTATCAGGGGTGGGATGGACCTTGAGTCTTTTAGTTTGTTGTTTACAAAATTGTAAAAAGCGCGGGTGGAATTGGTGTGTAGAAGGTTTTCCTTTTGTTTAATGTGATAATTGGTGCATTCAGTCTTTATCTGGTGGCATAAATTTTTGTATCGGCTTTTGAAGTTGGCAACGTGACCAGATCTGTTTTTCCACCAGAGTGATCTCTTTTTGGATTGAAGTTTCCTTATTGTTATGGGTAATCTGTTTTTTTTTTGGGGGGGGGGGGGGGGGGAGTTGTTATTGGTATATATAGTTTGATGACTCTTTTGATTTCAAGTAAAAATATGTTGTAATGGTCTTCAACAGTATTGCATCCAGTGAATAGAGATTGCCAATCAAGGGATGAGAGATCGTTGTCTATAAGATCATAGTTGCCTTTTTTGAAGTTATAATTGGGCATTACGTCATTGTGATGATTTTTGTGTGGGCGTATGTTGAGACAAAAATCAATCATATTGTGGTCACTGTTGGAAAAGGGTTCTTCGGTTTGTATTCCATAAATTAAATTCAAACTATTGCAGAAGATGAGATCGAGGCAGTTGTTAAGTCTAGTATTGTTGGTTATTAGTTGTTCCAGTCCCAGATTTGTAACACTATTGTAGAAGGTTGCATGTATGGGTTCAGTTGTACATTCGTTTAGGGTCCAGTTAATACGAGGTAGATTGAAGTCACCAAGAAAGATAAAAGCGTGTGGGCAGGATGCTGCCCATGTTAGTAGTGAATTTAGCTTGTTTACATGTTCGATGTCATAATCAGGTGCTCTGTAACATAGTAAGAATCGAAATGTGATATTAGTTCACAGATGGTCTCAGGAAGAGCAAGCTCCTGGGTAACTTGCATGTTTTTTAGATGTAAGGAGTTTTTATAGAAGATAGCAACACCACCTCCTCTACAAATTTCACGATCTGATCGGTAAACATTACTGTGGTAATGGAGTCAGGGAGAGATGCGTTGAGCCATGTTTCACAGACAAATATGATGTCGAATTAGCCATATTTAGTAAGAGGAGAAATTCAGATATTTTATTCACAAGGCTTCTTGCATTGAGTAGCTTGCATTTAAGGCCAGCTGTAGTTGGAATTGAGGTAATTAGGGGCGTGCGTGCCTAGTTTTGGGTAATGGTGGATTGGTTGAAGTAGGGTTGTGGTTGAAAGTTAAAGCTGAGTTGCGGGTTGTGTGACTTACTTTTGATACAGTCAGCATGGTAGTCAATGTACAGGTCCTTCTCTCCATTGTCTAGACATTTTTTGAGTTCTGTGCGGAGTACATGGGAGCGGGCACGTTGCTGTATGGTTAGGTCAGGGCGAGAACAGAGGTTCTTATAGTTGGTGTTGCTTTTGGCAAGTGAATTTATAGTATAAATGAATTTACATTTGCTTGATTCATTTTTGCAAATGACCCTGCAGAAGCGTGGGGCCACAGAGCCGTCTCTGTTTTTGAGCTCTCGGCCAATGCGGGAAATGTCAAGAATTTCATCAGGGGAGATGGTTGATGCTTGATAAACACTGATTATGTTTCAGACATTTGTGATGTCATCATTGTCATGTCCTCTAGACCAGTGGTTCTTAACCTAGGCGATATCGCCCCCAAGGTGGCAATTTTGTTTTTCAGGGGGGCAATGGAATGAAAAGGGGCAACACGGGGGTGAAGGAATGGAAGGGGGGCAATATGGGGGGAATGGAGCAAGAAGTTTTGGGGACGCTTTTTAAACTTTTTTCGTACCGCCGTGTTTGGAACTGCCACTTCCACGTTTGGAGCGCCGCCACCGTTTGGAGCTGCCGCTTCTGCGTTTGGAGCACCGTTGCTGTTTGGAGCTGCCGCTTCTGCGTTTGGAGTGCCGCCGCTGTTTGGAGCGCTTTTGGAGTGCCGCGGCGGAGTCCAAACAGCAGCACTCCAAACGAGCTCCAAACAGCAGCGGTGCTCCAAACGCAGAAGCGGCAGCTCCAAACGTGGCAGCGGTGCTCCCAACACAGAAGCAGCAGTTCCAAACATGGCGGCGGTGCTCCAAATGGTGGCGCTCCAAACAGCGGTGGCGCTCCAAACGCAGAAGCGGAAGCTCCAAATGTGGCAGCGGTGCTCCAAATGCAGAAGCAGCAGCTCCAAACATGGCTGCAGTGCTCCAAACGGCAGCACTCTAAACGCACTCCAAATGGTGGTGGTGCTCCAAATGCGGAAGCAGCAGCTCCAAATGCAATGGCGGCATGGACAGAGGGGAAAGCAACAGCGGCGAGCGCTGAAGGTCTCGGGTCTGCAGCAAAGGTACTTGGCGGGAGTAGGGAGTTCTCCGCACTCCACCATGATCGCCTGTTAGGAGCGGCTGGGGGCGAGGCATGGCTGCCCACGGGCACTCCTAATGGCAAGTCCCCCCTGCCCTTCCACCATTTCGCATAAATTGAAGAGTTATTTTCCCTTTGTTGTGATTGAGAGGTTATGTTGGGGGAGGGGGCGATGATAACTTCCGATTCTTTCAAAAAGGTTAAGAACCACCGCTCTAGACCAAATAAGATGGCGTTTGGACGTTTCCGTTCGTGCTCGACAGCTTCTCTGATGAGGATTGGGATATCATTATTTGTCTAATTTATGTTTTTTTGTGGATTGGGTTGTGGTTGTTGGGTAGAGATGTGGTTTGTAGCTATTGGATGTTCAGGTTTTTGCGTTGTGTCTTTTTTTTCAAGGTTGGATAATCTTTCTTTTAAAGCGTCCAGGGATACTACTATGGTTTCAAGGGATGTTATTCGTGTTTCTATGGTATCAACTCTTTCAAACAGATCCAGTTTGGATCTGCATGATTTGCAGAGATATGGAAACTCATTGGATGATTCTAGGTATTGAATCATTTGCTCGGGTAATTTCAAGCAGTCATGATGAGCGTATTTGTTACATAGAGAACATTTGATGGAATTTTCATTATCCTTTAGAGTTTTATAGCATTTAAGGCATGTGCAGGAGTCTTGTGGTTCATTGGTGGGGACTACTTTCTCTTTAGGTTGTGGTTTGGCATTGGATTTTTTTCTTGGCATGGTAGGTTTGTTAAGATGATACGTTGATTAAATTACTTAATGAAACAATTTTAGGTAATCAATATAGCCAATATCAATAAATTTCAATAATCTCTCTAGTCAAATAATTATGCTAAGCAACAATCAGCCTAATCAATTAATTACACTAATCAATTAATTACACTAATCATTAATCACACTGTTCAATTAAATTCACTAAATCACTAATTTTACTAATCAATTAAATTACATGAATCTTGATCTTTTAAACCAATCAGTAATCACACCATTTGCACTAAATACTTTAATCACACTAATCAATTAAAACAATAAATTAATTGAATAAATATGTTTATTCCTATTTCTTCAAGGACTTTTTAAAAATTGCTTCTTGTAAACTCAAACTTGGAGGAGTACCTAGCAGAACAAGATAACCAGAGGAAGCTATGCTGGCCGACAGCAACTTGAACCTGCTATTCTGCTCTCCATGTTGTGCAAGAACACAAAATAATCCAGACCAAACAAGGAGGGGAAATAGAAGGAAAGAGCCCTCTGCACACCCACTTCATTTCCTGAAGGGAGAATAGAAATCTAATATCTTTTCCCTTTCTTACTTGATTTGAAGGTTCAACCGCTGTTTGCTCTTCGTCATAAAAACCAGAAAGCTTCATTCTTTGATTCTCTGTAAGGAATAAATAATTTCCAAATGCATAATTAACAAAATAGGAGGAGGTATTCTAAAGGAGAGAAGAGAGAGCGAAGGGAAGACAGATGGGGAATTGGAGGATCTTCCATTACCTCCTGAGGTGCCCTGACTTGGATCTTCCCAAGGGATCCTCCTGAAAAATACCTCCTGAGGGGGATTTGATGGGTTCTTCTTTCCCTCAGGATCCCTGATCTCCACAGTGCAGCACTTCTAATAAGAGGAAGGAAGGAAGAAGCAAAATTAACGTAGGTCACATGACATAAAGTGGATTCTTATATTCAGAACACAACCTCAAAGCCCCCAATATCCATCCGTGTGGCTGAGTGAGAAAAAAATGGAACAATGTCAAGAATTGGAGAATTGCCTCATATTATGAACGTGGGAGAAGTTTGGGAAGGAGGGTGAAGCATTCAACACTCTCTCTAGTTATTCCCTTCTGAGCTCCCTAAAGTCACCCACCTGCCACTGGAGCTGCTCCTTCTGCTCCTCCGCATGGCTCAGGAGGAAGCCTTCCGCCAGGGCTACCGCCTGGGAGCTGGTCTCTGCTCCACACTCCCGCACCCAGCCCTCCATCTCTGGGGGCAGGAGAGCCAGGAGCCACTCCAGAACCACCAGGTCCAGCATCTGAGCTTTGCTGTGCTTTCCTGGGCTCAGCCATCGCCTGCACAAGTCATGGAGTCGGCTGCAAAGTCCTCGGGGACCCTCAGCCTCCCGGTATTGGATGGAGGTCCAGTGTGGAACTTCTGAAGGGAGGATGGTTCCCTCCTGCAGGACCTTCTGCCCGGTTCTGGTCCAGCTCTCCCCACAGCTACCAAGCTGAAGAGCCGCAGGGCCTTTTCTGCTCCCCTCCTTGGACAAAGGGGGTGTCTCCATCCTTCCTCTCTCCGGCAGAGGAGCTCCATAGGGCTCTAGGGACTCTGGGGGGTCTCCAGGGGCCTCTTCCTTCAAGGGGCCATTTCTGGGGCTGCAGGACGGATCCCTGCCGGTACTTCCGTTCCCTTCCTTCCTTCCTTCCTTCCCCCGCAGAGGAAATCCTGGCTTGCAAAGGCTGCCCAGGTTCTGTATCTGGGAGGGAGAGAAAACCAACGCCCAGGATCAGAAAGGGGGATTCAGCCCCTCGGCCCCCTTCCCCCATCCTGCCCACAGACCCAAGCGGCTCCTCCCAGCGCAGGGCCCAAAGCCCCCCAAGTAGGACCAGGAAGGAGGCAGCTGGAGAGGCTGTCCCCCTCCCGCTTCTCTCCCTCTCCCGAGACAGGACCAAACCTTCAGGGAGCCAGTGTGAATCCTGCCTCCTCCTCCTCTCTGGCTTCTCCCCTCTCCTGCTGGACCTCCGCCAGTCCCGCCCTCCCCTCACTTGGCATGGAGAGGGCGGCTGTGGTGCTTGGTGTTGAATATGCATGACGCTACACATACGTATACCACGTCAGATGCAAAGTGAAAGTCTGATGTCAGACTCCACTTATTAGTTTCAGCCACTTGCGAGAATATCGGAGATCCGTCAGTGGCTGAAGTATTGGACAGTGCTGACTATTAAAAGCCAGCGCTGGCCGCAATTGTTGCTTTTTGAATCCACTTGTAAATAAAGAGTTCTCTACAACTGCTGGGTCCGTTCGTTCCTTGCTACACCTACGTAACACTGGAGATGAAGGTGGGATACTAAGGAAGACAAAGGACCTTGTGGGGGCACCGTGGCCATTTTCCAGCTGACCGTTCAGACCGACAGCGAACCAACATGACCCATCGACTGCTATCCATGCCATTCGACCCAGCCAAAGAGAAGTGGTCTTTGTACATGGGAAGATTCAACCAGAGTTTGGTGATGAGCGGAATGAAAACAGAATCTGACAAAAGGAAGAAGGCGTACTTCTTAACCTATTGTGACTCAGAACTCTATGAGCTAGCAGAAGCCCTCATTGAAGAAGATTTGGATAATATCTCCTGGGATGAATTGCAACGAGCGTTGAAGGGGCATTTTGACCCTACTTCCATCGTACATGGCAAACCAGAACCACTTCTGTACCCGAAGCCAAAAAGAAGGGGAAAGCATAAGTGACTTTGTGGCTGCGTTAAGAAAATTGTCAAAAAATTGCAAGTTCTCAAACACTGAAGAAATGATCCAAGATCGTTTAGTCCTTGGACTTCGGGATTTAGCATTGCAGAAGAGACTGTTCGCTAGAGAGGACATCTCCTTCAAGCAGGCGCTGGAAGAAGCAAAAGCAGCCAAAACCTCGGAATCCTTGGCAGCCCGAGTCAAAGGACATAGGAAGGTCCACGCCACCCACGCAACAAGAAGGACCTTGCATAGTCTGTCTGTCTCCGAAGCAGCGACAGCAAAAAGAAGGATGTTCATTGGGTAAAAACCAGTAAAGCTGAAAACGGAAAGGGGAACAAACCATGTGGAAGCTGCCGGGGAAACCACTCTTGCTCCCCCTGCCATTTTAAGGCAGCTATCTGCAGGCGATGTGAGAGGAAAGGCCACATCACGGACGCCTGCAGAGTCAGCCAACCGGCAGACACACCGAGCCAAAGAACATACAGACATTACAAGAGCCGGAAGACGTTTGGTGCAAAATTTAAAAGACAAGAAGAAACACACCACACAATAGGTGGCTACAATCACACTCGTGTGGTACACACAGGTACTATTGCAAGCAACAAATTCCTCACTGAAGTGAAAATTGATGGGGAATTGTGGCCGATGGAAGTAGACTCAGGGTCATATAGATCAATGATATCCTGGACAGCACTCCAGAAAATCATCCCCATGATCCGCTGAACTCAACTCCAGCCACAATGAATAATATTAAAAGACTACCAGGGCTCCAAAATACCAGTCCTGGGAAAAAAGATCTGCCATGTGGAATACGGAGAGTTTAAAGGATCCCTACTATTGACCATCGTGGACCAGAACCTGCCAAGCCTCCTAGGGAGAGAGTGGTTTGAGCCTCTACAAATCAGCCTCACTGGCATCCACGCAACAGCGATAGCCGGAACAAGCGGCGGAGAAGATCTGGATGTTTTGGGAAAAAAATTCCGGGACATTTTCAGCAGCAAATTGGGCAAGTATAAGGGGACCCCAATAAGTTTTAGCCTAGACCCCAACATAGCCCCTATCAGTCTCAAGTCCCGGAGAGTCCCATTTGCTCTGCGTCCCAAAGTCGAAGAGCAATTAAATAAACTGGTAGCTCAAGACATCCTTGAACCGGTAGACCACGCAAAGTGGGAAACACCTATAGTGACCCCTGTGAAACCCGATGGGTCAATCAGAATCTGTGGAGACTACTGAAGTACCCTCAACCAGGCTCTGCAACAGAGCGCAAATCCGGTGCCAGTAGTCCAGCACCTGTTACATTCGTTGGGCCAGGGCAAAATTTTTGCTAAGCTAGACCTAGCACAGGCATATCAACAATTACCTGTTGACGCCGCCGAACTCCAAACCATAGTTACCCATAAGGGTGCATTTAAGTGCAACCAGCTGCAGTTTGGGGTGAGCATAGCCCCTGGCCTCTTCCAGAGCATAATGGAAAGACTGCTACAAGGTCTGCCTGGGGTAGTGCTGTATTTTGACGATATAATAATCTCGGCCGAAGACAAGCCCCAACTAATGGATAGGGTCCGGAAAGTTTTAGAAAGTTTCCAAGAAGCGGGACTCAAATTAAAAAAGGAGAATGTCACGTTGCAGTACCGAGCATAGAATTCTTAGGTTTCCAAATTGATGGGTCAGGCATTGGACCCACAGATAATAAACTGCAAGCAATTAAGGAAGCCCCTACCCCAAAGAATAAGCGGAACTCCAAGCATTTTTGGGACTAGTAAACTTTTATAATATATTCTTACCACAAAAGGTGACATTAGCGGAACCACTACACAGACTATTGGATAAAAATACGACTTGGAAATGAGGACCCCTTGAAAACACCGCATTTGCAGAAATAAAAAACATTTCAACCTCAGACACAGTCTTAATGCAGTATAGCGAGACCCTGCTGCTACGATTAACGTGTGATGCATCTCAATATGGCATCGGGGCAGTCCTGAGCCATAAACGTCCGAGCGGAAAGGAAACCCCCATAGCATTTTATTCTAAAACTTTGTCAAAAGCCGAAAGAAACTACAGCCAAATACACAAGGAAGCCCTCGCTGCCGTAGCTGGGGTTAAACGTTTTCATGAATACCTATACGGCAGACACTTTGAATTGATCACTGCCCACAAGCCGCTATTAGGAATCTTGTCGGGGGACAAACTCACACCAAACATTTTATCGCTGAGAATGCTGAGATGGACAGTTTTCCTGGCAGCATATAACTACCGCCTACTGCACTACCTGGAAAGAGCATTCCGCATGCCGATGCGCTCAACCAATGCCCCCTACCAGATCTAGTGGAGGATCTTGCCCCTGTGCCTACCATATTCCTCATAGAACGTTTCAAGCCAAATTTGGTGACAGCAGCAGATATTGCGAGACTCACAAGAAAAGACAAAACCTTGGCGTGAGTTTTGAACTGGGTCTGGCGGGGGTGGCTGGACAAGTTGGAGGGGGAACAATTCAAACCGTTCAAAGACAAACAACTGGAACTATCAGCATTAAGGGGGTGCTTGTTGTAGGGAGAAAGAGTAGTGGTGCTGAATCCATTACGGGAAAGAATCCTAGGATTATTACATGAGGGGCACCCAGGGATAGTGAAGATGAAGGTCCTAGCGAGGAGTTACATCTGGTGGCCGGGTATAAACAAAGACACTGAAACCTTGGTTGCCATGTGCTCACCTTGTCAGGTGCCCCAACCGGCCCCTCCCACATCACCCCCCTTAAGTGGGAGAAGCCCACAAAACCATGGGGGCGCATACACATAGATTTTGCTGGACCCTATCAAGGACAAATGTTCCTAATAGTGGTCGACACCTATTCTAAATGGTTGGAGGTGGTCATTATGAAATCCACAACAACCGAGGCAACGATCAAAGCCCTGCGGAAAATATTTGCTACCCGATGTGCTGGCTTCGAACAATGGCCCGCAAATGACAACACAACATTTTGAAAGCTTCCTCGCCAGTTTAGGGATCCGACATGCCCCATCGGCGCCTGCGCATCTGGCGGCTAATGGTCAATCGGAGAGGATGGTTCCAACAACCAAGGAACTCCTAATGAAATTAGGCCCCAGAGATTGGCAGGAAAAGATAGACAAATTATTACTAACCCAAAACATAATGCCAAGTGCAGCGACAAACAGGAGTCCAGCAGAAATGCTCATGAATAGAAAGTTACGAACCACCCTGGACAGAATTCATCCAGATTACACTAATGAATCCCTTTTAGACTCCACAGGGAAGTGCAGAACATTCACGTCAGACGACAAGGTTTATGCACGTAACTATACGGGAGGGGAGAGCTGGGTCCCGGCAAAAATAGTCGAGATTACCAGACCTAGATCATACAGACTGGAAGTAAAAGGGGGAAGAACATGGAATAGGCACATAGACCAACTTTGGGGCCACACGGTTAAACACATACACGAAACCGAACAACGAAACATATACCCAACGAAAACAACAAGTTTAGCAAGAACAAGAACAACCCCGAACGGAATAGAGGAGGATGTAGCTTTAGGAGGAGGAATCCAGCATAGTATGTCTGAGGCCTCAAGCGAAACAGAAACTGCCACGTCTCCAGAAACATTTCCAAAGGCGGAGTCTGGAACAGCAGCAGACCTGCCCCTTCAGGCCGCCGCCTCAGAAACAACTGAACAGTGCAGGCCCAGATGCAACCACAAAAGCCCCGCCTACCTGAAAAGAGCTGCCTCTGAAGTCCTTGACAGGGAGCCATGGAGAGGGGCCTTTCCCGATTCTCCCAAGCCCATCATCCCCTCCCTCTCCTTTCCCCATCCCAAGAGCTCCTCTTTCCTGCCCTTTCTACTCTCCTGCCCCTTTGCCCCAAGTCCACCAGGGGGTGCCCTCCGCCAAGGGAAAGGAACTCCAGGCGTTTCCCCATTGGTCCACTGGAGGGCAAACATCACAGCTACCTTCCCAGAGGGGGCGGCGAAGGAAGTGACATCACTGAGCCTTGCCTCTTTAGGTCGCCGCACTCGCTCTCCTCAAACCCTGGGGCGCCACAGGAGGTGGAGAGGCTGCGGGAGAGTCTGGCAGGGAGACATCCAGACCAGAGGTGGTATTCAGCAGGTTCTGACCAATTCTGGAGAACTGGTAGCGGAAATTTTGAGTAGTTCAAAGAACCGGCAAATACCAGCTCTAACTGGAGATTTTACAATATCCTTCCCCTGCCACACCCACTAAGCCACGTCCACAGAAACAGTAGTAATTTTTTTGAATCCCACCACTGATCCACACGTGCCCCAGGTGAGGGGGGGCTCTTCCCGGATCCCATGTGTTAAGTAGGTGTATCAAGGAAGGAATGGACCCAGGAGTTGTAGAGAACTCTTTACTCAAAAAGCAACAATTGTGGCCAGCGCCGGCTTTTTATAGTCGGCGCTGTCCAATACTTCAGCCACTGACAGATCTCTGATATTCTCGCCAGTGGCTGAAACCAATAAGTGGAGTCTGACATCAGACTTCACTTTGCATCTGACATGGTATATGTATATGTAGCGTCATGCATATTCAACACCCCTCCCTTCTTAGTTCAGTCCAACCAATCCCTGGTAACGTAGTCTTCTCTGCCTTCCTATCCTTCCTGCCCAGGAACTGTCGGTGGAGACGGAGGGAAAAAGCCTCTTGGGGGGATCTGAACTCGCCTCCCTCAGGAACCGCTGCCCTAAGGGCTGCATAGAGACCGGAGGGCCCCCCCAAAAGGCTCCGCGGGGGAAGGCGGGAGGGAGGCTGGGAGGCCTCAGCACGGAGGAGGGGAAGGGGGCAAGGAAGCCGAGGGAGGAGGAGGAGATTCCGGGCCTTTCGCCTCAGAGCTACTCGCAGGATTGTGACTCCCAGGACTGAGCTGCCACTTCTCTGCACCCACTGCCTTGGGCCACCCCGCAGAAATGGGGAATCCAACCGCCTCCCTGAAAGCCCTTCCAGGCGGGATCCCCTCGGAGATTTCGCCCCGTCCCCTTTTCCCTCCCAGGGAGACTGACTGGGCCCCCTTCCCCGAAACTGGCAGGCAGGACAGAGGGAGGGTGGAGAGACTATATATATATAATATACACTTAAATATATTATATTAGGAGATTTCAATATATTTCATTTTTGATCATAACCTGTAAGCCACCCAGAGTCTCCCTGTAGGGGAGATATCATAGAACAGAACAACAGAAGGACCTTGGAGGTCATCTAGTCCATCCCCCTCCTCGGACAGGAATCCGTTCAGACTGTTTCAGACAAGATGGGCACCATAAAAATGTAATATACATAAAGTCAAATATCTTATGCCTCTGTCTCTCTCTCTTCCTTTGGGGGGGATATGGGGTGGTGGAACAATGAGACATCCAGACGGATCCTTCTAGGGTCTCCCAGCCCCTCCCTCCCCTGAACCTTCACCTCCTGTGGTTACCCCCAACTTTTCCCCTCCCCCTAATCTTCAGCCCTTCTTTGATCTGTGCTAGATTCAGACTTCTCTCCTCCCCCTGAGAAACAGCCCCCCAAATCCCACCTGAAAGGGAGGGTCTCTACCCCCTTCACAAGAGCGGTAGATCTGGGGGGGCCAATCCCTCCCCAACTCCTGATCAGGTAATGGGTGATTATGGGGAGGGGGAGTCTTGGTCTCCTCCCCAGGTTCAGCCCCTCCCCAGAAGGGATCGAGGAAAAAACTAGAAGTTTTTGAAGCTGCAAAAATTCTGTCTTATGTTTTTGGTGGCATTTTGTGGCTTTAGGTCTGAAAATCCCTGTTTTTCGATTTCGCTTTCCGCCTACTTCCTCTTTGCAGGCAATGGACTTTGGGGGCTCCGGATCCAGGTCTAAATCGGAGCCCGGAAGGTCCCACTCCCACCCAGTCACCGTTGGGGGGGCGACGGGGGTCCAACTGTCTCATCTCAGTTTGCCCGCCTTCCCACGACCCCCTCCCCTCCACAGTCACCAGGAAGGGAAGACGGTGATCCCTCTTCGTCACTCTGGGCAAAGTGAGGCGAGGGAGCAGGGACCACGCGGAGATCGAGGCTTCTCAGGCTCCCACCTCTCTTGCTTCAACCCCTTTCCCTATTATGGGGGTCTCAGGCACTTTCTTCCCCCTCGACCCCCAGGAGCCTTGACAGGCCCTCCCAGCCCCTCTCCTGCACCCCACCCAGCCCCCTCCTTACCGGGGATCTTTTTCCCCCCTTCGCTTCCGGGGATCCGGCCCAGCGCCTCCACCAGCAATATCAGGGGGAGCCCAGCAGAGCCCATGGATGCCCCCAACAAGCGCCCCCAAAGAGAGGGGAGGAAGAGCCGGAATCAGGGGTAGTTCAGGAGGGGGGGGGGGGGCATTTTCCTCGAATTTCAGAATCGGGGGTTGTCAGAAGGACCAATGGGAATCCTCCCTTCTGCAGCGTCATCGGTCTCCGGACAGAGTCTCCCTTGATTCACCCGCAAGAGAAGATAGTTCAGTGGAGAGAGAGAAGCGGAGAAAAGGGGAGGGGGGGTCGTTTCAGTCTTGGGGAGCTGTGGCTCAAGGGGGGGTTCATGCCCGCCCTGGAGGGGAGTGTGGGATTCCTTTTCCCCTCCACCCCCCAATCCGGCGTGGAGTGGGGCTGCGGTGGTTGAGAAAAGGGGAGGCGCAGGCCCACACCTAGCGCGGAATTGGGGGTCTCTTAGCCGGTTGACTGGGGAGTCCTCGAGCAACTTCACACACACACACACACACACACACACACAAATCCCAGGGGAGTGCCCCTCCCCCAATAATGTGGGGTCATTTCCCTCCCCCCCAAAGCTTCAGCCTTTGACTTCCTTCCTGGCAAAGGGGCTGCCCGAGGGCCGGCTTCACCCCCAGCGCTGAGGGGTTTTCTGAACCACCGCAAATGGAAGGTCAGTTCTGGTTCAAGAAGGGCGATTGTGGATCTGAATGGGGGGGGGAGATAAGAGGGGGAAGGGACCCTCCCTGTCAAGCTACTCTCCCAAAGCTCCAGAAGGCAGGAGGAGAAAGAAGGCAAGGAAACTGACCAAGGAGAGATTCCCTTCCTGACGGGGAGAGTTTGGGGACCTGAACGGACATCTAGTCCACCCCTCCATGCCCACAGAGGAAAGTCTAGATGAGAATCCTGAAGAGAGCAAAGAACGTGGAGGGTCCCTTCTGGGGCTGGCATGAACCCCACTTGAGCGGCAGCTCCCCAAGACTGAAGGGATCCCCCTCCCACTTTCAGCTTCGTTCTCTGCCTCCAAACGCTCTCCTCCTTTCAGGTGAACTCGCAAAGGACTCTGCCCGGAGACTGATGACGCTACAGCAGGGATAAATCCCATTGGTGCTTCAGCTCATTCTGGCCCCTCCCAGCTCAAAAGTCCGAGAAAAACTTATCTTCCTCCTGACACACGCGCACGCAAACGTGTTCATTAAATGTGAAGATTGTGCCGTGGGAACAGCTGCCACATTGGATGATGAGGGAAGACGCAGCCCCGCAGCCAATGAGAAGTTGGGGGCCACACACAGACACACATACCCCAATCCAAAGGGAAGCCACGGAAAACCCTCCGCTAAACCAGGGAAAGGCGGCGATTCGCTTCAGGGGAGAAAAAGGCGATTCCCCTCCTCGAAAGGCGCCTCAGGAACATCCTGAGGTAAATCTCAACTAGCCCAGAAAAGAAAAAGGCGGGGGAAAGGGAAACGCCCCCTTTCACCCTCAGCAACCAATCAGAGCGCAGATCCCTCAGGCGGGAGCCCACCCTCCCTCAGCCACTTTGTGCGCTTTCCTTCTCCAGCCATTAAATGGGATATTTTCACATTTAAAGTGTTCAAAAGAAAAAGACCCACAATGACTTTGACTTTGTCCATTAGATTGAATTGTCAGGCTGGAATGGTTTCTTTTTTAAAAATCTTGCACTCTATTAAAAAGAAATCAGCATCTTTCCCCCCCCCCTTTCTTTTCTCTTGTACTTCAGTCTTTCTTTTCACCTGTTTCTCCTTCCCTTAATTTCCTATTTGTTTTTCTTTGTGTTTTGTATAGTAAATAAATAAATAAGATCTTGAGGTTGTAGAAAGAGAGCAGAGAACAGCAACAAAGATGGAGGCTGAAAGAATTTCTGATGACACAACAGTCATTGGTCTCATTCGAGACAAGGACAAATCCACATACAGACAGGAGGTTATACAACTTGCCTCATGGTGTAACCGGAACAATCTGGAACTGAACACACTCAAAAGCGTAGAAATGGTGGTAGACTTTAGAAGAAACCCTCCCATACTACCACCTCTTACAATAAAAGACAATACAGTATCAACAGTAGACACCTTCAAATTTCTAGGTTCTACTATATCATATGATTAAAATGGACACCTAATATCAAAAACGTCATCAAAAAAGTACAACAAAGAAGGTTCTTTCTGCGCCAACTCAGAAAGCTCAAAGTGCCCAACGAGCTGCTGATCCAGTTCTACAGAGGAATTATTGAGTCTATCATCTGCATCTCTATAACTGTCTGATTTGGTTCTGCAACCCAACAGGACAGACACAGACTTCAGAGGATAATTAGGACTGCAGAAAAAACAATTACCACCCACCTGCCTTCCATCGAGGACCTGCATCCTGCACGAGTCAAAAAGAGGGCTGGGAAAATATTTAGACTCCTCACATCCCGGACATAAACTGTTTCAACTCCTTCCCTCAAAACGACGCTACACAGCACTGCACACCAGAACAGCTAGACACAGGGACAATTTTTTCCAGAAAGCCATCACTCTGCTAAACAAATAATTCCCTCAACCCTGTTCAACTATTACAAAGTCTGCACTACTATTACTGCTAATTTTCCCACCACTCCTTATCACCCATTCCCTCCCACTTGTGACAGTATGACTGTAACTTTTTCGCTTGTATCCTTACGATTTATATTGACTGCTTCCTAGCATGATTTGATTGCTGATTGTACCCTATGACTATCATTAAGTGTTCTACCTTATGATTCTTGACGAATGTATCTTTTCTTTATGTATACTGCGAGTATTTACACCAAGACAAATTCCTTGTGTGTCCAATCACACTTGGCCAATAAAGTATTCTATTCTATTAAAAAAACGGTTGCTGGACCTGGGTGTGTCTGGTCTGAGGAAAAGAAGGATGAGGGGAGACAAGGTGGCATCTTCCAATATCTCAGGAATTTCCACAAAGATTTCTCTTGTCTCTCCAAGCGCTTCCCCATTGGGCCACTGGAGGGCGAACGTCACGGTTCCCTTCCCAGAGGAGGCGGCAAAGGAAGTGTCATTAGTGAGCCTTGCCTCTCTAGGACGCCGCACTCGCTCTCAACCCCTGAGGCGCCGCAGGAGGCGGAGGGGCTGCTGGAGAGTCTAGCGGGTGGATATCCAGACGTGCCCCGGGGGAGGCTCTTCCCGGCTCCCATGCTCCCCAGCCGTCCTCTCTATCCGAAGGGGGGAAGGGGAGGGTTGGCCTGGCGAAGGCCCAGCAGGAGAGAAGCTGTGAGAGGAGGAGGAGGCAAGATTCGCACCGGGCTCCCCGAGGGCCCGATCCTGTCTCCGGAGGGGGAGAGAAGCAAGGCCGGGGCGGCCTCTCCAGCTGCCGCCCAGCCTTCTTCCTCCAGCGCCTCCCGCAGGGCCAGCAACTGCCGAGCCCGGGCGCGTCTTTCCTTCCGCACCGCTCGGCCCAACTCTCGCAGGCTCTCCCACAGCGGGTCGTCCAGGAACGCCGCCAGCGCCACTTCCAGCTTCCGCGCCCGCACCGGCTCCGACACCCGCTCCGCCAGCAGAGCCTCCACCTCGGCCAGCCGCTCTGGGGAAACCTCCGCCGCCGCGACCTCTCGAGCAGCCATCGCCGCCGCCGCTGCGCGCGCCCACGACACCGCTCCAGCCGCGGGAGCGCGCGTGGCGACCCTTCTTGGCGAGGGGGGCGGGGCAACCCTTCCCGCGCGCTCCTTTTGCCTTCCGCCCCGCCCCCCAACAGCCGCTTTCTGAGACTTCAACTCCCAGAATTCCCCCGTCAGCCTCCCGAGGGCCTCTCGCCCCGCCTCCCGAGTCTTCTGAACGCGCCGACACGCGAATAAAAGGCCTCCCGCGGCTACGCAGAAACTTACACCTGCCGGCGATCGAAATAGCCACCCAAACGGCCTGCTTTCATCTGCCCAGCCTCAGAAACCATCTAAAATAAAAGGCCTTTCCTCCCCCACGGTGGTTTGTTCCTCATCCCGACTCGTTTCGGGCGATTCTCCTCACGGGGCGTCCGTCCCCTTCCCGCCCTTTTCTTCTTCCGCGCTTCTGGGCGCCTATGTCAATTTTCGGGCCAATTTTACCTCAGGAAAGAATTTAGTATTATCCTGCCCCCCCTTCTCAAATCACCGCCTGAGGTAATCTCTCATTCTATTCTATTCTATTCTATTCTATTCTATTCTGAGGTAACTTGAGGTAAAAACAAAAAGCAGGTAACCTTATAGAAGTCAGGTATGGCATTACAGTACATACGCAGCATATGAGGTAACTTTAAAGTTGGTAAAATGAGGTATTATTATCAGCTTGAAGCAGGCCAAAGAGGTAGAAGGTGGGGAATAGCCAAGTTAAGCTCGGAGCCAGGAATCAAATTAGCCTTTATCTCGTTATTTGACAAGGATGCCCTCTAATAAGAATAATAATCCTTCTCTGTTAATTCCTACCCCTTCACCCCACCCAACCTTCCTGCCTCACCACCCCACACCTTCTAACCGTAGCCATGCCTGCCACCTGTACATCTATGCGGAAGGCAGGGCCTTGTCACGCTACGTTGATTGGCAGTTCCACGACCCAATCGCTACCTGAGGATGGCAGCATCTGTCAAAGTCAACTTCTGTGATTGACCAGGAGGGCGTGGCTGACTGACTGGCTGGGTGTGGCCAGCTTGACCTGCCCACACTGCCAAAAGCACCAAATCCTAGTTTAATGACCGTGAGATTACTGTGCTGGATTGGCCAGCAAACTGGCCTGACCTGAACCCCATAGAGAATCTATGGGGCATTGCCAAGAGAAAGATGAGAGACATGAGATCGAACAATGCAGAAGAGTTGAAGGCCGCCATTGAAGCATCCTGGTCTTCCATAACAGCTCAGCAGCGCCACAGGCTGATAGCTTCCATGCCACGTCGCATTGAGGCAGTAGTTGCTCCAAAAGGGGCCCAAACCAAGTACTGAGTACATATGCATGCTTATACTTTTCAGAGGTCCGATATTGTTCTATGTACAATCCTTGTTTTATTGATTGCATGTAATATTCTAATTTTCTGAGATTGTGGATTTGGGGTTCCCATGAGCTGTAAGTCATAATCATTATTTATTTATTTATTTATTTATTTATTATTTCGATTTATATACCGCCCCCTCTCCCAAAAAGAGACTCAGGGCAGTGAACAGCCACAATAAAAACATACAATTAGAAAAGTTAAAAAGAGTTTAAAAATTAATTAAATAGATGGCTAAGACCAATAAAACCTGTAAAAGATTAAAATTAAAAACCCTACTCATAACATTACGCCAGACCAGCCTGTTGGAAAAGGTGGGTCTGAAGTGCTCGCCCGTAGGTCAGTAATGGCTCGCATCTCTGCCGGTAGCTCATTCCAAAGGGAGGGTGCTCCCACAGAGAAGGCCCGCACCCTCTGGGCCGCCAACCGACATCGGCCAGCCTGCGGCACCCTAAGGAGGCCAACTATGTGGGAACGCACCGGCTGGCAGGAGGCCGATGGTGGCAGCAGGCGGTCCCGCAAGTACCCGGGTCCCAAGCCATGGAGCGCTTTAAAGCGCTTTAATCATCACAATTATGACAGATCACGGCTTGACCTATCTTGCTTTGCATGTAATGAGTCTATGTCATATATTAGTTTCACCTTTTAAGTTGCATAACTGAAATAAATGAACTTTTGCACGATATTCTAATTTTTCAAGTTTCACCTGTATATAGCAACAGCAATTCCACTTAAACTTATATACCACTCCACAATGCTTTACCACATTCTCTGAGCAGTTTACAAAGTCAGCATATTGTCCTCAGCAATCTGGGTCCTCATTTTAGCGACCTCAGAAGGCTGAAAGGATGAATCAACCATGAGCCAGTGAGGATCGAACTCCTGGCTGTGGGCAATTAGCCTCTGTAGTACTGCATTCTAACCACTGACCCACCATGTCTCTATAGATTTGTATGCGTATGCATATTCTGCCTTTCTGATCCAAATAAGACAAGGTTGAATCCAACAAAATGAAACTTAATGTGGAGAAAAGTAAGATTTTACACCTAGGCAGGAAAAACAGATTACAGGAAATCTGGCTCAAAAACAGTAACTGTGAGAGGGATCTTGGAAGTCCAAATGGATGATGACTTAAACATGAGTCACGTGTGTGCAGCAGCAGCCAAAAAAGCTAATATAATCCTTCTGTCAGGTTTCCAAGTGATGAAATCCATTTAAAAAGAAAAGAGCAAAGTCTGTCTGCCAAAACAATTTCTTTTATTTAGGAAAGCATGAAATTGGCAATGTCCATTGTAATTCTGGATCTGACACAACCCGGAATTACACCACATAATATTGGAAATTAGAAACAACCCCCAAAAGTCACATTCCTCAATGTTGCCTGGTGTCATCAATCTCCACCTCAAGGCCTCAGCTGGGTCAGTTTCTTTTCCCACGAGAAGGAAAATCACTTAGATTAAACAATCCTCACTATCTCCATTCCTCCCAATTTAGGAATGTGGCAACCCCGAAACCCTCCCCCTCCCATAACCAGCAAAGAGAAAGAAAGAAAAGGAGTGTATGATAGGGCTAAATAAAATGGCTATGCCTATGTCAATTTTGGGCTTGACAGGCTGCCCCCTCATTTGAAAAGAAACCCATGCAACGACATAGAATACACAAAGATTGAAAGTAGGTTAAACACAATAATACAGTACAACAATTTAACCTCCTCTGCCACCCGCAGGATCCGCTATGGGCTTGTAGATATTTTTCATGGAATTTTTCCACCAGTCTAAGCTATCCAGCTATTTACCCAAGTTGTTTGTAAAATAGGATAGTCTTTCCAATAAATTAGATATTGTAACTTCCCTCTGAAAATCCTAGAGTCCCAAGATTTTCGTAACCTCATAACGTTCATGCCCCGCAATGAGCAAAGGCTTCAGCCACATCTGGTAGGGCAGAGGTCCAAGGGGCAGCCCCACCTGGAGACTCAGCCCTGGGGTGGAGGAGACAATCCCTGAGCTGCCCTGGTGAAGAATCAGGTTTGTTGCCTGCTGGATCCCAGCCAGTTCCTCAGTTCCGCTTCGGAGGAGCCCAACGCTTCAGGCTGGGAAAGCGGAACCCAAGTGCCTCTTGGCTGATGGGTGTTGGAGAAACAAATTCTGCTGCTCTCTCTCTCTCTTTCTCTCTGCGTGTGTGTGAAGGGATGGGAGCAGCAGAGAGAACAGAGAAAATCACAATATTTGGGGAGGGGGGAAGCAGGAAAGCAGCCCAGAGGTTCTTGCCTGGGTCAGGCGAGTGCTGGACGCCCCTCAGAGGCTGCCTGGATCTGGGCCTGACTTTGTGCGACCGGCTGTGTCCAAATACACAACTGGGGGGCAGATGCAGACTCTGCTGCCTCCTTCAGCTGCCGGGGGGGGGAGGAGGGACCCGGCTCTGGCCTGCTGAGGCTGGTGCTGGGCCAGGGGGGAGTTTTGGTCCTCCAGCCCCCCATCCCTGGAAAGGATCCAGGCTTCCTCTGGACCCCCAAAGTTTTCAAACAGAATCCGGAATTCAGGATCTGTTTCATCCTCCTTTGCTTAACTCAGCGGAACCCGAATCTCTCCCAAAGACTAGAAAAAATATGTTTTCTATGGATGTAGTGAAAGATGAGCACAAGAACCAGAATCTGTGCTTTTTGGAAGTGTTTAGGGGAGGGGAGATTTCCAGACTCAATGGTTAAAAGGCTGTGATCCTTTAGTGGAGAATATGGGATTACTGAAGTCCCAGAATTTCTATTAAAATTCCAGGTGATTTTATAAATTATAAATTTATTCTTTGCTTTCAATATATTCTCCATCCATCCATCCTTCTTCCCTTCTTAAATAATACGGAAATCTTTTACAAGGAAGAAAATCTGGTCAGATCCTCTTACAAATATCTGTGGAAATTGATTTGTTTCTTCTTCTTTGTGCAAAATATTTCCTCCAACTCCCCTCCAGAAGAAGGAAGTTCAGCTCAGAGGGTGGATTCCTAGGAAGGAGTCCCAGGGCTGATTTCCCTCCCCGTGAATAAAATCCCCTTCCTCCCACGATCCTCGCACTCAAAGCGTTGAGTTCCCTGGCAAACAGCAAATGGCAGGAATGGAGAATCCGGATCTTTCATAACATAAAATGTTTGTCAAATTTATTGAGTTTGAAGGTTTATTTCAAATCAAATCAGGACTGGCAGGTGCAACTGAAGGGATTTAATGTGGGGGAATCGCGCAGCTGCTGCCCAAAGGAAGCGGGAGACACCGAGACAAACTTGTAGTTTTATATCAATATAAATGTATTTAACAGTCGCAGCAGAGAAGACAGTCAGGAACATCCTGAGGTAAATCTCAAGCAGCCAAGAGAAGAAAAAGGCGGGAAAAAGGGAAACGCCCCCTTCCACCCGCAGCATCCAATCAGAGCGCAGATCCACTCAGGCAGGAGCCCTCCCTCCCTCAGCCACTTTGTGCGCTTTCCTTCTCCAGCCATTAAATGGGATATTTTCACATTCAAAAGAAAAAGACCCAAAATGACTTTGCTTTTGTCCATTGGATTGAATTGTCGTTCTAGAAATGGCTAGTTCCATATTAATGTGCAAAAGCAAAGAAATTGAGGCCGGAATGTTTCTTTTTTCTACTGTGTTAAAAAGAGCCTGAAATCGAAACGTTTTTTGTTCTTTTCCCCCCCTTGAACCTCAGACTTTCTTTTCCCCTCTTTCTCCTTCCCCTAATTTCCTATTTCTGTTTTTCTTAGTATTTTATATGTTAAATAAACAAATAAGGAACAGACGTAATAAAAGAGGCAGTGAAATTGCGCTATATATAAACAATAACCACCATAGAAACACAACAGAAGAAAGATGGAAACTTCCTTCGATGCATTTCAGTTAATATAAAAGGGGGAAAAGAAAGACACAGCCAGGGGGGTATATTAGAAGCCACCCAACCCAACGCCAAACGGTCATTAAATGAACCATTTTAAGTCAAGGGCTACTTTCTTCAATGTGCTTCAACTGATGGAGAAAAGGACTAGAGGACTCCTCTCATCGGGTTGTTTGATGATGGTTACGTGCAGTCAACTTGGTTTAACCACCCAAGGTCCTCTGAACAGTGTCCTCCCCCTCCCCCTCCATGCTGGTCCCCCTTTTCCTTCCTTCCCTCTTTCCTCCATCAGAGCCTCCCCAGAGAGCAGGGAGGGTCCCCACACAGAGGGTCCCAAGGGGGAGAATTTGGGCCCTTTGAGTGACATTTGTCCAACCCTCCATCGGTTTCTTTCCTGGACTCTCCAGGGTCTCCTCGGGAGTCGGGAAGGGCCCCTTCAGCCACTTCCGGTGGGGCCCAGGGCCAAGTAATGGTCACTGTATTTCTCTTCTTCTTCTTCTCATCCTTCCTAGTACCTTTCTCTTTCCACTTATGACTAAAACTATGTTGCTTGTATGTCTACAATTTATATTGTTTTATTTGTTCTCCTACTATGCTTTGATTGCCTATTAGTAACCTATGACTAGCAATAGCAATAGCCCTTAGGCTTATATACCGCTTAGTATGTTTTCCAGCCCTCTCTAAGCGGTTTGCAGAGTCAGCCTCTGGCCCCCAACAATCTGAGTCCTCATTTTACCCACCTCGGAAGGAGGGAAGGCTGAGTCCACCTTGAGCCTGGTGGGATTCGAACTGGCAAACTGCAGGCAGCTGGCAGTTAGCAGAAGGAGCCTCCAGTACTGCACACTCACCACTGCACCACCGAGGCTCATATGACTATCACTAAGTGTTGCATCTTATGTCTCTTGATGAATGTATTTTATTTTTTCTTTATGTTCACTGAGAGTTTATGCACCAAAGACAATTTCCTTGTGTGTCCAATCACACTTGGCCAATAAAGAATTCAATTCTGTCCTATCCTATCCTATTCTATTTTCTATTTTATTCTATATTCTATTCTATATTCTTTTCTATTTTATTCTGTTCTTATTCCATGTCATTCTCTATTCTATCCTTATTCTATTCTATTTTCTATTCTATTCTATTCTGTTCTTATTCCATTTCATTCTCTATTCTATTTTATCCTTATTCTTATTCTAATTTTCTATTGTATTCTGTTCTTATTCCATGTCATTCTCTATTCTATCCTTATTCTATTCTATTTTCTATTCTATTCTATTCTGTTCTTATTCCATTTCATTCTCTATTCTATTTTATCCTTATTCTTATTCTAATTTTCTATTGTATTCTATTCTCTCCTATTCTCTATTCTATTCTAATTCTATTAAATTCTTATTCTATTCTATTCGCCCACCTGAAGACTCAGCCATGGGGCAGAGGAGGACAATCCCTTAAGAATCCTGGCTTGTTGCCTGCTGGATCCTGGCCAGTTCCTCAGTTCCGCTTCGGAGGAGCCCAAAGCTTCAGGCTGGGGAAGCGAAACCCAAGCGCCTCTGAAGCTGATGGGGGTTGGAGGAAGAAGCTGTGTGTGTGAGTGTGTATGTGTGTGTGTGTGTGTGTGAGAGAGAGAGAGAGATATTTCCAGGGGGAGAAACTGCGGGGAGGGTCCTTCGTCCTCTGGCTGAGAATTGGGGAGGGGGACCGAGGAAGAGCCGCTGCTCAGACGGGGAACCTCCCTGAATTCTGGGCTTGGGCCTGAAGAGAAGGAGGGATCAGGAGTCTTGGCTGGGCTCTGGGTGGGGGGAAGGTCCACTTGCGACCTTTCCTGGAGGGGAAGACTGATAGGAGTCCCACTCCTGCTCTGGGGATCTCCCTTGCTCACTTGGGATCTCACAGGAAGATCCCGGAGTGGGGCATCATCTCCAGGGATCGGCCCTCAGCTGACAGAAGCAGAAGCTACATAGACTTCTGTAAAGCCTTTGATTCAGTGGTACATGACAAATTACTCCTAAAACTAAAATCTTATGGTATCTCTGGACACCTGCATAACTGGATAGAGGCATTCCTGTCAAACAGACAACAAATGGTCAAAATTGGGAGTGTCCTATCAAATTCTGTACCTGTTAATAGTGGTGTGCCCCAAGGCAGTGTCCTAGGACCAACTCTCTTCATACTCCACATAAATGACCTCTGTGATCATATTAAGTGCAACTGCGTTCTCTTTGTTGATAATGTAAAGCTATTCAACACCACAGACAATACTGCGACCCTTCAAAAAGACTTGACTACGTATCAGAATGGTCAAACAAATGGCAACTTCAAATCTCAACAAATAAATGTTCTGTCCTACATATTGGTAGAAAAAAATCAAAAAATAAAATACAGGCTAAATAGTCAAGACCTTGTTTATGATCCAAACTCTGTCAAGGATCTCAAATCCTCAAATGACCGAAGAGCTAGCGCCCACTGTAACTACATAGTCAAAAAGGCGTTAAGAGTTGTTAACCTAATCTTACGTAGCTTTTTCTCTGGTAATATTACACTACTAACTAGAGCATACAAAAGATTTGCTAGACCAATACTTGAATACAGCTCAGTCTGGAACCCACATTACGTATCTGATATTAACACAGTTGAGAAAGTCCAGGAGTATTTCAAAAAAAGAGTTCTCCACTCCTCTACTCGTTGCAGAATACCTTATGCCATCAGACTCGAAATTCTAGACCTAGAAAACCTAGAACTACGCCGCCTTCGGTCCGATCTAAGTATAGTATATAAAATCATACATTGCATTTACCAAAAAAAAACGGGCAAAGCAGGCAGGCAGATTGAGTTGCTCACAAAATCACAGATTCATTGAGAGATCTATCTATCTGCCATTGGCTAGCTCAGTCTATCACATAAAATTTGCTAGCAAGCAAACTCACAAAATTAACTCACAACACACCATGCATGTAAATATTGAATTTTTTATTTTAAAAAAGAGCAACTTTTACCCAAAATCAGGCAAAGCAGGCACAGTTGCTCACAGAATCATTCAGTGATCTTTCTATCTGCCATCGGCTAGCTCAGTCTCTCAAATTTCCTTGCCGTGACACTGCACTGAATAACAGAACCTTCAGTCCTAAGGGAGGTTCGGCTGTATTTAAAAGCAGAGCCGAAGATCTAAAGAGTAGCTAGAAAGCAAGAAATCCAACCATTTCCTGCTTCCTAGCTAATCTAAATTTCCCGGCACAGCAGAACAGATGATGGCCGGAAAAGGAAAAACAGCAACTTAGCCGACAAGTTTGCCGGGTAAGGAGTGAGTGGGCTGGGACGGTTTCCGTGGACCACGTGGGCGGCATAGCCTTTTGTTTCTGCGCAGCCTGGATTAATTGCTTTGGGGGTGAGATGTCTCTGCAGCCCACCAAAATTTTCTCACAGCCCACCAGTGGACGACCGCTGCTCTACCTGACTCTGTGGTTTCTTCCCCAAACCCCAAAATCTTTAACCTGAGACTGTCCACTATTGACCTCCCCCCTTTCCTAAGAGGCCTGTAGGGGGCCTGCATAAGCGCACCAACGTGCCTACCGTCCCTGTCCTATTGTTTCTTTTATTTTTCTTATATGTACCCATTTCATATATTCTTAACTATGTTTGTATTTATACCTATTATCTTGTAAGCAATTGACAAACCAAATAAATAAAAATAAAATAAATAAATATAAAAGTCCCCCTAGATTTAATGCAGCCCCCCAAGACTGAAAATCTCCCCCTCCCCCTTTCTCCGCTTCTCTCTCTGCGTGGAACTATCTCCTGTATCGGCTGAAGTCGAGGGAGGTTCTACCCGGAGATCGATGACGCTACAAGAAAGAAGGATTCTCATTGGTCCTCCTGCTCTTTCGGGAAACTCCCAGTTCCGAAGTCCGAGGAAAACTCCTCCCTCCCCAGTTCAGACCCTCCGATTCCTCCTGTGGGACTGGGAGCCTCCGCGTCCTTCTCTCCTCTCTTTGGCGGCGTTTGTCGGGCGGCATCCATGGCTTTTGCTGGGCTCCCCCTGATGCTGCTGCTGGGGGCGCTGGGCCGGATCCCCGGAAGCGAAGGGGGGAAGGAGACCCCCGGTAAGGAGGGGGCTGGGGGGAGGAGGAGGGGGCTGGGAAGGACCCCCGGAGGGGGGAAGGAAGCTGATCAATCTCCAGAGCCTCCAACAGCCTCGATCTCTGCGTGGTCTCCTCCCCCTTCCTCCCCACATGCCCCCCAGGAGGATGGAGAGGGACCCCTATCTTGTTCCCTGATTGTAGCCGAGGTGGGGGTCGTAGCTGGGCCCCTCTCTCGCACCCCTCCATTGTCTGGGTGGGAGTGGGCTGCCTGGAAAGAGGAAAGGAAGGAAAAGCAAAAGCGAAAGAAGGAAACTGAGGCATTTTCAGCCCTGAAGCCACAGAAGGAAAAAGAGGCTTTGGACCCAAAGTAGTTTTGGCTTCTGCAGAAACTTCACTTTTTCTGCCGAATCTAAAACTTGAGGCTTTGGAGGTCAGGCAAGAGGGGAGATTCGGTCCCTTCTGGGGGGGCTTGAATTTGGGGAGGGGACCAAGAAACTCCCATCCCCCATAATCCCCCATTGCTCTTTCGGGACCTGGAGGGGGGAGGGGGAACGGAGGGAGAAGGAGGTTGGGGGCTCTGAGTTGCTCCTCCGCAACTGTCCCCCCTTTTTTGAGGGGGGTCTGGAGACCCTCCCTTTGAGAGGCTCTTGGGGGGCTGCAG
The DNA here is from genome assembly GCA_023653725.1 of Bungarus multicinctus. Taxonomy (NCBI): domain Eukaryota; kingdom Metazoa; phylum Chordata; class Lepidosauria; order Squamata; family Elapidae; genus Bungarus; species Bungarus multicinctus. Next base: position 2,539,028 of record CM042834.1, on the reverse strand, counting down.
GGGTCTTTTTGGGGAGGGGGAAAGGAAACAGATGTGGATCCCCGAGAATCCTCCAAAGGGAGGGAGTTGGGCTGAAGATTCGAGGAAGAAGAAAAGTTGGGGGCGGGAATCGAGGGAAGGGGGGGGGTGTTGAAGGGCTGAGAGACCTCAAGAGTGTGAGTCTAGATGTCCTCCTTGTGCCCCCTCCCGGCATTCCCCAACCCACAAAGGAAGAGAGAATGGGGGGGTATGGCCTTTTTCCACCAGGGGAGGATGGAAGTGCCTCCTCCCCTCCCCCTCCTTCCTTCCCCCTCCCCCCTCCAGAAACCCCCCCAGCAAGTCTGCCTCCCGCTGAGAGTGAGAGAGTCCCCCCTCCCTCCTCCAGGGGGCTCCTCCCATCAAGAGGAAGGTCCCCCGCCTCCCTCCCTTTCTTCTCGAGAGGATCCCTCTTTCCCTACTGGCTGGGAATTCCAGGGATCGCCCCTCAGCTGACAGTAGCCCCGAGAAGGTGGATCCCCCTTGGAGGGAAAATGGGATCCACGAAGCCTCTTAGGGGGATCTTGACCTGGAAGGAATCAGGAGGGATTTCCTGGCCGGGAGAACCGATGGATTAATGGAGCAGCCCCTCCCCCACCTGGAATTGGGGGGTTCTGTTCCTGGAGGTCTTCCAGAAGAGGCTGGAGGGCCGTTTGTCCCGGGTTGGATAAGGGCTCCTGCCTCGGACAGGTTGTCGGACTAGAAGATCTCTAAGGTTCCCTTCCAACGTTTCAGCCTCCCTCTCCCTATAGGTCGTCCCCGCAGCGAAGCCTTCCGCCGCCCCAGCCTCTCCTCCATGGAGCTGGCAGGAAAGACCCCCTAGATTAATGCAGCCCCCCAAGACTGAAAATCTCCCCCTCCCCCTTTCTCCGCTTCCCTCTCTGCGTGGAACTATCTCCTGTATCGGCTGAAGTCGAGGGAGGTTCTACCCGGAGACCGATGACGCTGCAACAAGGGAGGATTCTCATTGGTCCTCCTGCTGTTCCTGGACCCACCCAGTTCCGAAGTCCGAGGAAAACTCCTCCCTCCCCAGTTCAGACCCTCCGATTCCTCCTGGGGGGCTGGGAGCCTCCGCGTCCTTCTTCCTCTCTTTGGGGCGTTTGTGGGGAGCATCCATGGCTTTTGCTGGGCTGCCCCTGTTGCTGCTGGTGGGGGCGCTGGGCCGGATCCCCGGAAGCGAAGGGGGGGAAGGAGACCCCCGGTAAGGAGGGGGCTGAGCGGGGGAGGAGGGGGCTGGGAAGGACCTCCGGAGGGGGGAAGGAAGCTGATCGATCTCCAGACCTCCAACAGCCTCGATCTCTGCGTGGTCACCTCCCCCTTCCTCCCCACATCCCGCCCAGGAGGATGGAGAGGGACCCCTCCCTTGGTCCCCGATTGTCGCTGAGATGGGGGGTCGCAGCTGGGCCCCTCTCTCGCCCCCCCCCCATTGTCTGGGTCAGGATCGGCTGCCTGGAAAGAGGAAGAGAAGGAAAAGCGAAAGAGGGAAACTGAGGCATTTTCAGCCCTGAAGCCACAGAAGGAAAAAGAGGCTTTGGAGCCAAAGAGTTTTGGCTTCTGCAGAAACTTCACTTTTTTTTCATAGTCTTAGATTTGGGGCTTTGGAGGTCAGGCAAGAGGGGAGCTTCGGTCCCTTCTGGGGGGGGATCTGAATTTGGGGAGGGGACCAAGAATCCCCCATCCCCCATAATCCCCCACTGGCTCTATCGAGACCTGAAGCGGGAGGGGGGAACGGAGGTGGAAGGAGGTTGGGGGCTCTGAGTTGCACCTCTGAAAGTGGCTTTTGTGAGGGGGGCTGGAGACCCTCCCTGTGAGAGGCTCTTGGGGGGCTGCGGGGGTCTTTTTGGGGAGGGGGAAAGGAAGCAGGTGTAATGATCCCCGAGGATCCGCCAAAGGGAGGGGTTGGGCTGAAGATTCGGGGAAGAAGAAGAGGTGGGGGGGGGGAATCCAAGCGAGGTGGGGGTTGAAGGGCTGGGAGACCTCAGACGTATGAGTCTAGATGTCCTCCTTGTGCCCCCTGCTCGTATTCCCCGCCCCCCAAAGGAAGAGAGAGTGGAGGGGATTGGATATTACTTTCCCATCCCCCCTCCCCCACACCATTCCTCCTCCTTGAGATCCCCCGTGTTCCCTGCAGAGACTTCATGGGATTCGCTGATCCGGTGAGGCCCTGCCGGCCTTTTTTTCCCACCTGGGGGATTGGAGGAGCCCTCCCGCCCTTCCTCCCCCCCTCAGCACCTGGCAGCTTCATCCTGCCTTTCCCTCTATGTACTTACGAGCGTCCCCACTGCCCATCCTCCAAGGGGGCATCTCCTC
>CM042834.1:2516782-2536203 GCA_023653725.1 Bungarus multicinctus | reverse complement strand
CTCCCGTTACCAGTGGAGGGTCCCCCCCAGGGCATGCTCAATAGCCCCCCATTGCCAGTTATGTTTCGCGGTGCTGCACCTACAGGACCCGCTAACCCAACCTTTCTGATTTTCCCATTACCTGGATGATATCCTGGTTGCAGGCCTGCCCGGCCCTAAAGGCCCAGCCTAAAACATTACCTCATCTCAGACACATTTTGCAACATGGGGACTTCACAATTTCTCCTGACAAGGTAATTTCCCCCCCTTTTGCAGTATTTGACACAAGTGCTTACATTCACATGCTGTCCCCAATACACCCCACATTACATACACTGCCTCCCAAACCTACTCTGCAACTACAACAATATTTCGGACCATCAATTTGATCAGACCCTCTTAGGCCTTCCCCCCGCACAACTGTCACCCTGTTTACTGTCCCTACTAAAGGACAACATCCGTCTGACATATTACCCCCTCTACAAAATGATCAATTAGATGCCTTACACCGCATTAATCAGTCCCTACTCACAAACTGGGTGGACAGATTTGTAGAAAATGTACCTTTTTGTATTCTAATTTTTCAACATCACCATGCTGCCACGCAGCGTGCTCAAGTAACACCTTCCCTTATATTCTTGAATGGATCCACCTAGCCCACACACCTCGTTGCACCTTACTACCAATCTGCCTTGTTGCTTCTCTCATCAACCAAAGGCCGGCTACGGTCCAGGCCCTAAGGCTTTTGGTTTTTAAAAACAAAAAAAAAAACTTTGTACCCTTCTGTCATTTACCTTCCGTGCTCCCTCCCACATGGGAGTCCATGCTCGCTGTCAGCGCCCAACCTTCATTTCGCCCTAGCTGACTGGCCCTGGTGTTAGTCTCTTTGCCACCCACCCACCAGACCCTCGCATACACTTCTCAAACATCCCTTTCCTTTGCCAACTCAGATGTCTCCCCTTCCCATTCAGATGCAATCACCGTCCTTTGCTGATGGCGCAAAAATAGGCGCATGTGCTGCAATTTAGGCCATGTCACAAAAGCCAAAATTTACTCCTCCACAGTCCTCCGCCCAAAGGGCAGAACTTTATGCTTCTTTTCTCGCCTTGGGCCTTTCCTCACCAATCCTTTACCATATTCTTGAAGTCTTCTGTTTCTCAACTTTTTCCTCCATCTATCGGCCTAATCTATCTCCCTCTAGCGAACCAACTCTCTTATCCTTGTGTCTATCCCTGGGCAAACACCTTAGTTTCCCAAAGAACTCACTCTTTTCCCACGTTTGCACACATTCGTATTCCATCAACAAACCGTTCCCCTGGCATCCTCCAGGAAGGGATATGTGGCGACCGCTTCCGGCCGCGGCTGCATTTCCTCCCTATGCACCCTCTTGGCCCCCCCTTCCCTCTCCCACTACCGTGGAAAGGCCATTCATTTTCACCAAACAAAAAAACGCGCTATTAGGCGTTCAAATTTCAGCTACAGAGGCTGCCGCAATTTTGCAACAATGCCCTATCTGTAGTAAACAAGCACACTCTGTGCCCATGGGAGTCAACCCCAGGGGACAGAGTGCAACCAAATTTGGCAAATGGATGGTCACTCAATATGCTTCCTTTGCCCCTTGGAAATATCTTCCTGTTTCCATTGACAACTTATTCTGGCTTCATCATGGCCACCCCACAAAGGGGGTGAGGCCACTAAACATGTAATCAATCATTGTATTCGCACCTTTGCATCGTTGGGACGCCCAATGAACTCAAAACAGACAATGGTCCGGCTTACACCAGTACAATTTTTGCAGATTTTTGCAAAAAATGGGACATTGTCCACAAGTTTGGCATTCCTTACAACAGCCAAGGACAGGCTCTAGTAGAACGTGCGAACCAGACCTTGAAGCACGCTCTAGACAGATATTTTGGCCACAGGGGAAAAGTACCCCTAGCCTCCCAGCCGTGCAAGATACTCTTAATCTTTGTCTATATACTCTTAACTTTTGAATCTGACGGGCCAACCACCCAGCTGTGCTGCTGCTCGCCATTTCGCTGCCTCACCTGCTCCTGTGGACCACCGACCACTTGTCTACTATCGTTGCTTACCAGATCCAACCTGGCAAGGACCAGCTGGCCTTATCACCTGGGGTAGGGGATACGCTGCGATTCAACTTCCTGATCGCGTTCTTTGGGTCCCTGGTCGATGTGTGCGTCCCTATCACGAGAAGACAGGTAACCAACAGATCACTTGACTTTTGTGACGACCGCCGTTTGAGACAACCACCGCGTTCAAATGTGCTGGCTCTGTCCCTGCCTTTGTGGTTGTTGCTGCTGCAACCACTGTTGTGATTACTGTCCCATCTGTGATTGCAACATCGAATGCGACATTGTGGTCATTGAAGACCTCCTGGAGTGCTTTTTAGTTTCCAACACCCACCACCCTCCCTACTATAACCTGGTGTCTTCCCCTACAGTCGTCCAGGCTCTTCAGTATGTGGTATCTCTTTATTCTTCTGAACTGTTGGACACCCTCCCTCGGGAGCAATAACCCCCATCGCCCTATGAACCTTACATGGCACGTTCTGGATTATCGGGGTGCTTCCTTGAATTCCACCTCGAACTATACTTTGTGGCCATGGTTCCCTTCTTTATATTTTGATTATGGAGAAATGTTAGTGGGGGTAGAGGGTTTTGCTGATAAATCCAAATGCAGCCCCTCCCCCCGAGAGGTATGGGCAATTGGCCTTGGCCTATACATCTGTCCGGGACATATTAAAACCTATGCTCATCGGGAAAAATGTGGTGGCGTTCTGGATTTTTACTGCAAAAAATGGGATTATGTTTCCACTGGCAAAATATGGTGGACTCCCCCTCATAAAGATGACTACATCACTGCCACTCTGGGCCCTGATGGATCCCTTCCATGGAGTTCCTGTTCAAACTGGGCGTGCTGTGGGATCCGATTAAACCCCACAAAAATCTCTTTTACCACCCTGGGCCGCCATCTTCCACGGAGCACCTGGCAAACTGGACTTCGATGGGGGGGACGTGTGAATGACAATTCTGACAGAACCCTTGGCGGAAGCCACCCTGGCAATTTTTTCACCATCCGCTTGACCGTTTCTCTCCCACACTCCCCCCCCCCGTAGGAAAAAACAAGGCCATCCTCTCCTCTTTCCTAGCTCCTTCGGATGAACTCCTCCCCAACCCTCTTTTGAAGTTAATCAATTCTACCTTCAAGTTTCTCAATTCTACACAGCCAAACCTGACTACCACTTGTTGGCTTTGCCTCTCCGCCACGCCACCTTTTTACGAGGCCGCCGGCTCTTCTCAGAACTTCACCAACCATTCCTCTCTTCCCTCTTCATGTCGTTGGACAAATGGCACTCAAACCGTCACCTCCATAATCGGGCAAGGCTGTTGTATCGGAATAGTTGGTAATTTTAGCAAATACTGTTTAAACTCTTCTTTCTGTACAATGTACCTCCCTCATAACAGAACTTCAACCTCCACAGCAGGCCTGCATATACTGTGGACCAAGAAAGGTAACATTGCTCTTCGATTGCAAAAAACTTGGTTTGTCCCTGGCAATGATTCAGTGTGGGCCTGCTCCACAGGTTTAACCCCATGTGTTTCAGGTGATGTTTTGCTAAGTACCAATAGCTTTTGCATTCAGGTGTACCTTCTTCCCAAATTGTCATATCACAAGTCAGATGACTTTTTAGACTCCTCTCCCTCTTCTTCCGATATAAACGGGAAGTTGTAACTGCCCTAACGTTATCCCTACTCCTAGGCTTGGGGGCTGCAGGGGCTAGCACTGGTATCGCTGCTCTTGTCGTAGGGAACCAACAATTCCACTCCCTGCGGGAAGACATTGACACAGATCTTGAACGCATAGAAACTTCCATTTCTCACTTGCAAACATCTCTCACCTCCCTCTCAGAAGTAGTCTTGCAAAATAGACGAGGACTAGACTTACTTTTTCTAAAAGAAGGGGGGTTATGTGTGGCTTTAAGAGAAGAATGTTGTTTTTATGCAGATCACTCTGGCATAGTACAGGACTCCATGACCAAACTAAAGGAGGGTTTGAACAAACGTAAAAAGGAAAGGGAAGATCAAGGATGGTCTGGAACATGGCACAATCTTTCCCCTTGGCTTACCACCCTGTTAAATGCTTCTATAGGACCAATAATTTTGCTTATATTAATGTGCACACTTGGCCCATGTTTGTTTAATCGCTTTTCTTCATTTATCACAAGTAAAATAGATTCATTACAGACCATGCTGTTGCAACCCCAGAATACCCCCTGGGACCTTGAAAGCAGGGGGACCTACCAACCCGTGTCACAGGAGAATGTGTCAAATTTTTTCATCACGAGCGAAGAGGATGAGTCTGTCCTTTAGCTCATTTTTATCAACCATCTAGACATCCCCTCAGACAACACCAGGATAAGGTCAGCAGGCACAGGCCGAGTCGGAGGACTTGACCTTGTGTCCAGTGGTTGGCGAGTGACAGCGTATCTCAGACTCGGAGGAGTCTGGGCCACACTCCGACTCCACCAGCCACAGCCTTTCCATTTGAATAAAAAAGAAAGGAGGAGATGTTGGGATTCACAGCAAATGGTTAAATAGTACTGCTTGTAGCATACAGAAAATATAGTTGCATTGAATATATGAATTTGCACATCCTATGATAAACCATATCCTTTGCTGAGCTCGTACACTTGCTGTCTATGCAGAAACGCAAACCAAAGAGCCTGCCCGGATAACTCCGGACATGAGAGAATGGCAAATCACATCCTATGCCAGTAGCTATGCTCTATAGAAAGCATTGACCTACTTATTATTCTGCCCTGCAACAGATATGTAACTACTTATGAGAAAGTACGTATAATTCCCTATGCATGTAACCAATGTACTGATACTTGCTCCCTCCCCTATGTATGTTGCCAAATAAAAGAGAGGCTCAGAACACGCCCTGGGTCCACTCGTCCTGAGGAAAACCTGTGTGTTGTCTTCACTTGCCGGTCAAGATTCATGAGTGACCCACCCGGTTTGTGGCATAGTTAATTGGAATGCCGCAATTCTAATTCTTAATCCCATTTGCTCAAAATCTATTATACATGTTTTACTACAAATATACCTCATCATGTGGAGTTTCCCTCTTTTCCACTTCTAACCATTGTCTCTTTTCTATTAATTCATCATTTTTGCTTGTTTACCATTTTCTATCATCCTTTGGCTTTTCCCCTTAATCCTTCCTCCACTTATCATCATTTTCTGATATTTTCTCTCCCATTTCTCAAAGTTTTCCTCTCCCTCTTTGATCTCCTCTCTGTATTTTCCTAACCATTTCATTTATCAGCATTCCAGTCTCAATATCCCCCCTCTTATTTATTATATCCATCATTAATATATTCAGCTTCTTTTTTCTTCTTGTGTTATTTGTTGTTCCTTTTGATCCATTTCACTGGTTTCTCTTTCTTCTTCTTCTTCTTCTTCTTCTTCTTCTTCTTCTTCTTCTTCTTCTTCTTCTTCTTCTTCTTCTTCTTCTTCTTCTTCTTCTTCTTCTTCTTCTTCTTCTTCTTCTTCCTCTTCCTCTTCTTCTTCTTCTTCTTCTTCTTCTTCTTCTTCTTCTTGTTCTTCTTCTTCTGCTACCATTCTGAATTTTCCTCTATATTCTGTATTTTAGTCCATAAATCCAACACTCTGTCCCAAATCTCATTCATAATTTGAATGTCCATCTTTATTTCTTTACATATGTCACTCATCTTTATATTGCTTAATATTCCTATTATCCAGTATCCCGTAAGCTTTGTTTTATTTGAACCAGTTTCTCTTTTTTATTTTTAAAATATCAATATCCTCAGATCTTTATTTCCCAATGTTATTCAGTCCAAGTCTGCGGCATTCCAATTAATTATGCCACAAGCCGGGTGGGTCACTCATGAATCTTGACCGGCAAGTGAAGACAACACACAGGTTTTCCTCAGGACGAGTGGACCCAGGGCGTGTTCTGAGCCTCTCTTTTATTTGGCAACATACATAGGGGAGGGAGCAAGTATCAGTACATTGGTTACATGCATAGGGAATTATACGTACTTTCTCATAAGTAGTTACATATCTGTTGCAGGGCAGAATAATAAGTAGGTCAATGCTTTCTATAGAGCATAGGTACTGGCATAGGATGTGATTTGCCATTCTCTCATGTCCGGAGTTATCCGGGCAGGCTCTTTGGTTTGCGTTTCTGCATAGACAGCAGGTGTGCAAGCTCAGCAAAGTATGTGGTTTGTCATAGGATGTGCAAATTCATATATTCAATGCAACTATATTTTCTGTATGCTACAAGCAGTACTATTTAACCATTTGCTGTGAATCCCAACATCTCCTCCTTTCTTTTTTATTCAAATGGAAAGGCTGTGGCTGGTGGAGTCGGGGTGTGGCCCAGACTCCTCCGAGTCTGAGATACACTGTCACTCGCCAACCACTGGACACAAGGTCAAGTCTTCCGACTCGGCCTGTGCCTGCTGACCTTATCCTGGTGTTGTCTGAGGGGATGTCTCGATGGTTGATAAAAACGAGCTAAAGGACAGACTCATCCTCTTCGTTCGTGATGGAAAATTTTGACACATCCTCCTGCGACACGGGTTGGTAGGTCCCCCTGCTTTCAAGGTCCCAGGGGGTATTCTGGGGTTGCAACAGCATGGTCTGTAATGAATCTATTTTACTTGTGATAAATGAAGAAAAGCGATTAAACAAACATGGACCAAGTGTGCACATTAATATAAGCAAAATTATTGGTCCTGTAGAAGCACTTAACAGGGTGGTAAGCCAAGGGGAAAGATTGTGCCATGTTCCAGACCATCCTTGATCTTCCCTTTCCTTTTTACGTTTGTTCAAACCCTCCTTTAGTTTGGTCATGGACTCCTGTACTATGCCAGAGTGATCTGCATAAAAACAACATTCTTCTCTTAAAGCCACACATAACCCCCCTTCTTTCAGAAAAGTAAATCTAGTCCTCGTCTATTTTGCAAGACTACTTCTGAGAGGGAGGTGAGAGATGTTTGCAAGTGAGAAAGGGAAGCCTCTATTCTCTCTAAGTCTTCATCGATAGCTGCCCTAAGATTGTGGTATTGGGTACACTGATGGGCGAAGGAAGCTATTCCAGTTCCTGCTCCAGTGAGGCCGAGCCCTACCATAAGAGCTATGGTGAGGGTGGAGATGGGTTCTCGCTTGTGTCTGATGGATGCTGACCCTGAATAGGTGTTATAAAGTTCCTCTTCTGTGTAGATGTAGATGCGTGGTATGACCTGGACCATGATGCAGAAGCCTTTGGTGTTTATCACATGGCCGTGGGCACAGGCTGTAAGGCCTGTAGAGCAGGCCCACCACCCTTCTATAGGTGGTATGTAAAAGAGTGTCGTGTCAATTGTACTATATGTTGTGTTGCAATACTGTTGATAACGTGTGGGTACCAGTCCAATGCAGGTTCCTTTACCTGAGATAGATTGCAGTGTTTGTGAGCCATGTCTCCATCTACATGCTTGTCATTCAAAGAGGTGTTGTATGGAGAGACAAGCCCTACAGCCTCGTAATATGGGGGTTGAACATTGTAGCAAAACCAGCAAGCTGTAGTAAGATTAGGATGGGTGCTATTTACCAGTTGGTAGGTGGCAAAGATAATATCCCAAAGAGGGTTCCCAGGGTGGCTCTGGGAGGGAGAGGAAGAATAACCAGTAGGAGCGAGTGAAATTTTCCCAGGAGTATAGGTGGGTTGCGGGGGTGGCACCTTGCGATTGGTTAAAACATTATTGGGGCCTACAGGTATCAAGGGCTTTATGGGGGTTTGTATTAATTTTATGGTAAAGATGTTCCCTGGTAGGGGGCCTAGGAGAGCAGAGATCAAAGTAGTGAGCCAGGGGGAAAAATTGAACATTCCCTCAAACCAACCCTGTCTTGCTTCTCTTTCCTTTTTTCTTTCTGTCAGTCTCGTCCGTAGCTGGTTCATAGAATCCAGCACAATGCCAGAATGGTCGGCGTAGAAACAGCATTCCTCTTTCAGGGCCACACAAAGACCACCTGCTTTGAGAAAAAGGAGGTCTAGGCCCCTTCGATTTTGTAAGACTACTTCTGAAAGGGAGGTCAGGGATTTTTGCAAGTGGGTGATGGATGTTTCTATGCGCTCAAGATCGGTGTCAATGTCTTCCCGTAGGGAGTGGAATTGTTGGTTCCCCACGACAAGAGCAGCAATACCAGTGCTAGCCCCTGCAGCCCCCAAGCCTAGGAGTAGGGATAACGTTAGGGCAGTTACAACTTCCCGTTTATGTCGGGAAGAATAGGGAGAGGAGTCTAAGAAGTCATCTGACTTATGATATGACAATTTGGGAAGAAGGTACACCTGAATGCAAAAGCTATTGGTACTTAGCAAAACATCACCTGAAACACATGGGGTTAAACCTGTGGAGCAGGCCCATACTGAATCATTGCCAGGGACAAACCAAGTTTTTTGCAATCGAAGAGTAATGTTGCCTTTCTTGGTCCACATTATATGCAGGCCTGCTGTGGAGGTTGAAGTTCTGTTAGTAGGGAGATACATTTTACAGAAGGAAGAGTTTAAACAGTATTTGCTAAAATTACCAACTATTCCGATACAACAGCCTTGCCTGATTATGGAGGTCACGGTTTGAGTGCCATTTGTCCAGCGACATGAAGAGGGAAGAGAGGAATGGTTGGTGAAGTCCTGAGAAGAGCCGGCGGCCTCGTAAAAAGGTGGCATGGCGGAGAGGCAAAACCAACAAGTGGTAGTGAGGTTTGGCTGGATTGAATTGAGAAACTTGAAGGTAGAATTGATTAACTTCAAAAGAGGGTTGGGGAGGAGTTCATCCGGAGGAGCTAGGAAAGAGGAGAGGATGGCCTTGTTTTTTCCTACGGGGGGGGGAGTATGGGAGAGAAACAGTCAGGCGGATGGTGAAAAAATTGCCAGGGTGGCTACTGCCAGAATTATCATTCACACGCCCCCCCCGGAAGTCCAGTTTGCCAGGTGCTCCGTGGAAGGTGGCGGCCCAGGGTGGTAAAAGAGATTTTTGTGGGGTTTAATCGGATCCCACAGCACGCCCAATTTGAACAGGAACTCCATGGAAGGGATCCATCAGGGCCCAGAGTGGCAGTGATGTAGTCATGTTTATGAGTCATGTCCACCATATTTTGCCAGTAGAAACACAATCCCATTTTTTGCAGGAAAAATCCAGAACGCCACCACATTTTTCCCGATGAGCATAGGTATTAATATGTCCCGGATAGATGTATAGGCCACGGCCAATATGCCATACATCTTGGGGGGAGGGTTCGCATTTGGATTTATCAGCAAAACCCTCTATCCCCACTAACATTTCTCCATAATCAAAATATAAAGAAGGGAACCATGGCCACAAAGTATAGTTCGAGGTGGAATTCAAGGAAGCACCCCGATAATCCAGAACGTGCCATGTAAGGTTCATAGGGCAATGGGGGTTATTGCTCCCAAGGGAGGGTGTCCAACAGTTCAGAAAAATAAAGAGATACCACATACTGAAGAGCCTGGTTCACGGTGGTAGAGGGGGCTAAAGTATAATAGGGGGGGTGAGAAAAACTGGAGACTAAAAAGCGCTGCAAAACATCTTCAACTATGACGATGTCACACTCTGGGGAGCAGCCGCAGATGGGGTAGCAGTCACAACAGTGGCTGCAACAGCAGCAACCACAAAGACAAGGACAGAACCAGCACATGTGAACTCGATGGTTGACTCAAACGGCGGTCGTCACAAAAGTCAGTTGACCGGTTGGTTACCTGTCTTTTCGTGATAGGGACGGACACATTGACCAGGGACCCAAAGAACACGATCAGGAAGTTGAATCGCAGAGTATCCCCTGCCCCAGGTGATAAGGTCAGCTGGTCCTTGCCAGGTGGGATCTGGAAGACAGCGATAGTAGACTTTGGGTCTTGATGGGCTGGCAGCTGGAGAAGCGGTGAAATGTCGATCGGCTGCAGTGGTAGGTGGCTGTCCAGTCAGATTCAGAAAATTGAGGGTGTATAGAGAGAGGTTTAAAACATTTTGCACTGCTGGGAGGCTAGGGCTAGCGCCCTCGTTATTTCCCGCCTGGATTATTGCAATGCTCTCTACATGGGGCTCCCCTTGAAGAGTCTCCGGAGGTTACAGTTGGTCCAGCATGCAGCCGTGCGGGTGATTATGGGTGCCCCTCAGAGCTCCCACATTACACCGCTTCTCCGCAGGCTGCACTGGCTTCCTGTGGCCTACCGGATTCGATTCAAGGTGGTACTGATGGTATTTAAAGCGCTCCATGGCTCGGGACCTGGGTACTTACGGGACCGCCTACTGCCATCGTCAACCTCCTGCCGCCCAGTACGCTCCCACAGGGTTGCCCTACTTGGGGTCCCGCTGCTTGGCCGCTGTCGGCTGACGGCCCCGAGAGTTCGGGCTTTCTCTGTGGGAGCTCCCTCCCTATGGAATGATCTCCCCCCAGAGATACGGGCTATGACGGATATTCTGACCTTCCGGCGTGCAGTGAAAACCCTATTTTTTAAACAGGCCGGCCTGGCCCAGTAACTGTGTTTGTGGTTTTAACTAATTTTAATTGGGGTTTTATTAGCTTTTAATTTTTAATTGAATTTTGAATAGACAGCCGGATCAAATTATTTAATCTCTTTTTAATCATATTTATTGTATATTTATTGTATGTTTTTTAGTAGGCTGTACACCGCCCCGAGTCCCTTTTTGGGAGAGGGAGCTGTATAAAAGTTTGATTAAATAATAAAATAAATAAATAAAATAGGGGGTACTTTTCCCTGTGTGCCAATATATCTGTCTAGAGCGTGCTTCAAGGTCTGGTTCGCACGTTCTACTAGAGCCTGTCCTTGGCTGTTGTAAGGAATGCCAAACTTGTGGACAATATCCCATTTGTTGCAAAAATCTGCAAAATTTGTACTGGTGTAAGCCGGACCATTGTCTGTTTTGAGTTCATTTGGGTGTCCCAACGATGCAAAGGTGCGAATACAATGATTGATTACATGTTTAGTGGCCTCACCCCTTTGTGGGGTGGCCATGATAAAGCCAGAATAAGTGTCAATGGAAACATGAAGATATTTCCAAGGGGCAAAGGAAGCTTATTGAGTGACATCCATTTGCCATATTTGGTAGGATTGAGTGCCTCTGGGGTTAACTCCCATAGGTACTGAATGTGCCTGGCGACTGCATGTGGGCATTGTTGAATGATTGCAGCAGCCTCTGTTGAAGAGAGACCAAATTGTTTCATGAGTGCCTTTTTGTTTTGATGAAAATATGAATGGCTCTCCCAAGGCAGGGAAGAAGAATGCTGTAAAGTCAGAGCTGCCGTAGCAGCCGAAGCCGCAGCGTCGGCTATGTCATTTCCTTCCTGAATAGGCCCAGGAAAGGGTTGATGGCTTCGGATATGAGAGACATGAAAGGAGTGTTGTCTTTTTGAAATAAGAGTTTGTAGAGAAAGAAAGAGAGATAGCAAAGTAGGTTCAATAGAAGGAGAGAGATAAGCTTCATAGATGGAAGAGATAATTTGAGAAACATACAGACTGTCCAAGATGAGGTTGAAAGGCTGATCAGAAAATTGTTGAAATGCTAGCAAGGAGGCATAGAGCTCTGCACGCTGGGCAGAGGACTGTGGAGGAGTAATTTTAGTGTGCCATTGGCCATTCAGCTGCCAGGCACATGCGCCATATTTTTTGCTCCCATCAGCAAATACTGTGATAGCATCTGTAATAGGCAAAGGGTTGAAAGGAGAGTTCCAAAGGAAAGGTACAGTTTTCAGCAATTGCAGCCTGGGGTCTGGAGGAGGATGACAGGAGACATTCCAGGCCAGTCTTCCATTGAAAATTGCAGCTGTTCAGATGCAATAAAAAGAGATTCCCAAGTAGCTAAAGAACACGGAATATAGATCATAGAAGGTTCTATACCAGCCAGAGCTTTGCTACGAGAACGGCCTTTATTGATGAGCAGGGCCAACTGAGTTGGTTTGGAGGTGAGTGTGGCTCTGGATGTATGAGATAAATGGAGCCATTCTACAATCAATAGTGATGGTGTCACCTGTCCCAATGCGCCCGTTGGCAAGCCTGGGGTATTGAACAACAAGAGCACTATTGGGAATTTTGCTTGAATCCGATCTACCCATTTAGTTCTAAGGGCTTGATTAATCAATTGAATGACTGGCATCTGATCTTGCTGTAATGGGATAATATCCGCAGGGTGCTTTCCCTTGGTGAGAGCTGAGAACAGGGGTGAAAGCTGCATAGTGGAGAGGCCTAAGTAGGGACGTACCCAGTTAATGGCACCTAAATACTGTTGTAATTGTAAAAGAGTTGGCTTCTCAGGAAGCTTTACATGGGGCACTGTAGGTACTGCATGTGAGGCAAGTACCTTGTGACCCAAATAGGAAAAAGGTTCCGCTGTTTGGACCTTGTCTGGAGCTATGTGTAAACCTCCCTTCTGTAAAGTTAATCTAAGCTGGGGCAGGGTGGCCAACACTGTGCCCCTAGGGCCAGGTGCGGCCACTAGAATGTCATCCATGTAATGATACACTAAAAAGTTAGGGTGAAGCAGTCTATAAGGCTTGAGGATGTTAGCAACATAATACTGACACATTGTTGGACTGTTGAGCATGCCCTGTGGCAGTACCTTCCATTGGTATCTACAGGTGGGTTGAGAATTGTTTAGTTCAGGGACCGTAAAAGCAAAAATCTGCCTGCTATCAGGATGCAAAGGAATAGAGAAAAAGCAATCTTTCAGATCAATAACCATCATGTCGTAATTTTGAGGAATCAGATTAGGGTTCGGGAGACCACATTGCAGCGCCCCCATGGGTTGAATAATGGCGTTGACCGCTCGCAAATCATTTAATAAGCGCCAATTGCCAGATTTCTTTTTGATTACAAATACTGGAGTATTGTAGGGGCTAACAGATTTTTCAATATGTCCTTTTTGTAGCTGCTCACCTACCAAGTGATGCAGTGCAGTTAATTTTTCAGAGGTCAAAGGCCATTGATCTATCCAGACAGGGGTAGCAGATTTTAATTGCAAACGTAACACAAAGCTATCCATCATTGCAAAATTAATTTAGCCTGTAATTGAGACATTAAGTCCCTCCCCCACAGGTTTATATGTAAAGGCAATATAACTGGCTTGATGAAAGCGGTGACACAGGAAGTGGGTGACTTGACAGGAAGCCAGTTTGTGCTAACAAGAGCTGGCTGTGTTCCTCCCACCCCCCTTACTGATGGAGCTGTGTCAGTGGGCCAATTGGAAGGCCATTCAGCAGAACGTATGACAGAAACATCAGCGCCGGTGTCTAAAAGACCCCGGAAGGAAACACCATTTAGTAAAAATTCTGCCGTTGGTTTGGCAGACTGCACGTTTTGTTCCAAAGCAAAGGTATCTGCAGCTGTTTCCAGCAAAATCATGGTGGCTACAATATCTCCCTGGTTGATGGTTACCGGGGAATTCACCATTATGGACAAAGCCAGATCAGAAAAGGAATCTGAGGAGCGCAGGAAGGGGGCTGCAATGACCCCTTGGGAGGTAAGATCCAGGTTAGGGAAAATAAGCACAGCAACGCTGGAGGGAGGTTAAGCTTGAGGCGAGGTGATATAAAGAGAGGGTAAACATGGGCAGGAAGTGAATAAGTCACAGTCTCGTTTGCAACCATTTCAAAGGAATGAGAGAGAACCTGATCATCAAGGGTTTCAGCCTTTGTGGCGGGGGTGGCTGAGCGCCCCATGTCTAGTTTCCCGCCTGTGGTTCTTGTGGGAAAGATCGACATTGGTTAGTCCAGTGGAAACCTTTTCTACATTTGGGACAAACAGTTTTTGGTTTCGAGAATCTGTGTGGGTTGTTTCTGTTTGCGCCGCCTCCAAAGGCACGGCATTGAGCCTTAAAATGGCCGAGTTTGCCACAGTTGAAGCAATTTCCGGTAGGGCGGGGTGCGGAAGCAGAGGGGGAAGAAGAAGGAGGAAATGGAGTAGTCTGTTGTAAAGCAACAGCAAGAGCCTCCATTTTGTAACTTGTGGTGCCGACGATGTGACAGGCTTTAAGAAAATCGGCTAGCGTGGCTCCCGGATGATTTGCAATGGGCTGGAGGACCTTTTGACAATCTTGATTTGCGTTTTCATAAGCCAATTTCATCATTAATTCGCCTCTGGCATCTATATTGTCTATTTGACGCTCAAGGGCGATCTGAAGACGATCAACAAAGGAAGCATAGTCTTCAATAGAAGTTTGGATGATTTTTGAAAATGTTTGCAACGGAACGCCTTGATTGTCATCTACTTTTCTCAGAGCCGCAAACGCAGCATGTTTTATAATGGGAAATGCGGCTCTATCAGAAAGGATTTGTTGATCTATTGTGGATCTCGTGCCGGTCCCCGTTAAGTCATCTATAGTGACATTATCGGGGAGTCCGGCATTGACCACAATAGTGATATGTTTGCCATATTCTGAATTCCAAATGACATATTGGGCTGGGGTCAAAATCATGCCAAATAGAGATTGCCAATCGGCAAGTAGCATTTCTACTGTAGCAGAGGAAAGAGAGGAAAGTAAGCCTAACACATAGCGAGATTGCAGACCATAATCCTTAACTGCCCCTTTGATTTCCTTAATTTGTTTATAATTAACATGCTGATGTATGGGTCTAGCAGCGGCCCCTGCAGCGGCCCCCGCTAGATCCAAGATAACCAGAAACATCGCACAAGTCTCTAAATCCTCCGTTTCAAGTTGCCCTGTCTGCTGAGCAACCTGCATGGCTCTAATTATTTGACCTCCTTGTCGCAGGGATTTGGAGGGTGGGGCGTT
Organism: Bungarus multicinctus; assembly: GCA_023653725.1. Lineage (NCBI taxonomy): Eukaryota > Metazoa > Chordata > Lepidosauria > Squamata > Elapidae > Bungarus > Bungarus multicinctus. The sequence goes on along the minus strand of CM042834.1, from coordinate 2,521,364 downwards.
TGGAGTGATTGCCTCAGAGGCTAGAACAGGAGTAAGAGTTACCTGTTCTTTTTCGGTGGATTCATACGGGGGAGGCGCAGAATCCGCCGATTCCTTGGTTGGAATTTTAACAAATTTATGGTGGATCATTAAACATTCCATGACTACACGCCACGTAGTCAAAATTTGAACAGGGGCTCTAGGAGTCTCATGGAAATATTCCCCCAATCTAGTCCAGGTTGACATTTGTAAACTCCCCTTTTCAGGATATACTGGACATTGTTTCCAGATATAACACAAAAGGCGAGTTAATTCTTTGTTTTTCAGACGAGGGAGTACTTTCCCTCGGTTAGCAGCAATCTTACAGGAGGTTTCGGTCAGTTCTTTCAGCTCTTGCAGATGAGCAACCTGCTGCTGAGAGAACTTTCTGCCCATACTTACGAAAAACCCAACCGTGTTTCAGGCGGGTCGTGGTGCACGGCCTCTTCCAGGCGAGTAAGAAGGACGGTCCGAGACTGACCTCTCGTCAAGGCGGTAGAGATCACGTCGGAGTCACCAGTTGTGGGAATTTTGTGTTCGGGGCCTTGATATCCCTCTCCCGGTGGGCCACTCATGGGAAAAGACCAGACATGGAGACCAACTTCAGTCATGGGTAGAGTCACCTCGAGAGGCGGGCTCAAACCCCTTTTATTGAGATTACATGTCAGCTTACCTGGCGAATGCGGAAAGCAACTTCTATTGGTTACATTGGTATAATATTACCATATTTGGTATAACATAGCATGTATCATATATGTAGCATATAGGTAGTATGTGATTTGGACCTGCACAATGGTTACAACAACATCCCCCCATATTTTGTAAGCAACCCACCCATCCTGTTAGGCTCACTGTGGAGGGGGGTTCCTGAGGGGATTCAGGCATGGGGACAAATTCCACCCTATGGCTATTTTAAAAGGGGTGAGTCCCATGTGAATATGCAGTGCGGTATTATGGGCCACTTCAGCAAATGGCAGGAGATCTTCCCAGCTAGATTGCTGATAATTAACACAGCATCTCAGGTATTGTTCTATCACTGCGTTAGTTCGTTCTGCGGCTCCATCTGTACTTGGATGGAAGGTGGAGATAAATCCTTGAGAATAATGACCCTCTCACCTTCATGAACTCCCTCCAAAACTTTGCCATAAACTGGACCCCAGCAGTCTGAGATGGTCCTTCTTGGCACCCCATGGAGACTCTTTTGGGTTCACTAGTCGGAACCTCGACAGGCTGTTCTTCCTGAACCCCCTTCTCCTTGTGGGAATTCACACCATTTCTGGCCAAGTGACCCCCCCCAGGCTTCCTCCTTTTGTTAAACCCCCATCCCGGCCCCATCTCCTTTGTTCATATGAAACATCTGCAGGGGGGAGGGAGGGAGGGAGTGGGGTCTCCCCTCTTGATTAAACCCCCTAATTAAGACGATTAGGGAGAATGCCAGAATCCCTTGGAGATGAAATGGGGAGGAATCCCTGGTCCTTCCCAGACTTTTTTCTCCCTGAAATGGGTGGATTCTCCCTCTATCCGTCCCTGCCTGTCAACCACCCCCCTTTAGTGTGGGCCTGCCTTTGGGGCTGGGGGGCTGAAAGGGAAGAAAAATATTTTTTTTTATGGTAAAAGTTTCGCTTTATATTCTGAATTTCTTCCCATCTCTTTCTGCAGCCCTCATGGATTAATCCTGCACTCCGATGCAAAAGGATATTTTTTTTCTTTAGTAGCTGATGCCTTTTTGTCCTGTTTGCAACCTCTGAGAAATTGAAGCTGAAGGTGGCAGGTTGGGAGGAGGAGGAGGATGGTAGCTTCCTTTGGGGGCCTCTATTTCTTGGGAGGGAGGGGTGGAGACCATCTAGACTGTCCCCTGGGACGCTGGGCCAATCTGTCAGTCTAACCCCACTAATCTCTCCTGGCTTTGAACCCACAGCAGCTTCATCTACATTATTCTTCTTATGAATCACTTCCCTTCGCTTTGCTATGAAAGAATAAACTTCAGATGTAAGAAAACCCTGGACTCCTTTCTTCCTTCCTTCCTCTTCCTCTTCCTCTTTCCTGGCCCCACAGGAGGCTCCTCCCTCTGCTGCCTCTGGATCCTCCATCTGGGCTCCTTTGGGGGATCTGAAGCCAGAACTGGTTCGGGAGGAGGGAGGGCAGATCTGGGGAAGGGAAGGGGCTGGACTCCCCTCCTGCTCAGAGGCCCCTTGCTCTGCTTCCCCTCAAGCCCCCTTTGGAGGAGCAGAATGCCAGCAGGCAGGGTCCTCCCTGAGCACTTATGGGGAGACATTGGGGGCACCTGAGACCCCCATACACTCACCCAGCCATTTCAGCTGTTTCTCTCCTTCACAACTGGAGGAAGATCCTGCCCCATTTTGGCCCCCAATGCCACCCTCTCTCCTTCCCTCCCTCTTCGGGGCCCAGATTCGAATGGTATAGACTAGAGTCTCCTGCGGCATTCCAATTAATTATGCCACAAACCGGGTGGGTCACTCATGAATCTTGACCGACAAGTGAAGACAACACACAGGTTTTCCTCAGGACGAGTGGACCCAGGGCGTGTTCTGAGCCTCTCTTTTATTTGGCAACATACATAGGGGAGGGAGCAAGTATCAGTACATTGGTTACATGCATAGGGAATTATACGTACTTTCTCATGGGTAGTTACATATCTGTTGCAGGGCAGAATAATAAGTAGGTCAATGCTTTCTACAGAGCATAGCTACTGGCATAGGATGTAATTTGCCATTGTCTCATGTCCGGAGTTATCCGGGCAGGCTCTTTGGTTTGCGTTTCTGCATAGACAGCAAGTGTACGAGCTCAGCAAAGGATATGGTTTATCATAGGATGTGCAAATTCATATATTCAATGCAACTATATTTTCTGTATGCTACAAGCAGTACTATTTAACCATTTACTGTAAATCCCAACATCTCCTCCTTTCTTTTTTATTCAAATGGAAAGGCTGTGGCTGGTGGAGTCGGAGTGTGGCCCAGACTCCTCCGAGTCTGAGATACACTGTCACTCGCCAACTACTGGACACAAGGTCAAGTCCTCCGACTCGGCCTGTGCCTGCTGACCTTATCCTGGTGTTGTCTGAGGGGATGTCTCGATGGTTAATAAAAATGAGCTAAAGGACAGACTCATCCTCTTCGCTCGTGATGAAAAAATTTGACACATTCTCCTGTGACACGGGTTGGTAGGTCCCCCTGCTTTCAAGGTCCCAGGGGGTATTCTGGGGTTGCAACAGCATGGTCTGTAATGAATCTATTTTACTTGTGATAAATGAAGAAAAGCGATTAAACAAACATGGGCCAAGTGTGCATATTAGTATAAGCAAAATTATTGGTCCTATAGAAGCATTTAACAGGGTGGTAAGCCAAGGGGAAAGATTGTGCCATGTTCCAGACCATCCTTGATCTTCCCTTTCCTTTTTACGTTTGTTCAAACCCTCCTTTAGTTTGGTCATGGAGTCCTGTACTATGCCAGAGTGATCTGCATAAAAACAACATTCTTCTCTTAAAGCCACACATAACCCCCCTTCTTTTAGAAAAAGTAAATCTAGTCCTCGTCTATTTTGCAAGACTACTTCTGAGAGGGAGGTGAGAGATGTTTGCAAGTGAGAAATGGAAGTTTCTATGCGTTCAAGATCTGTGTCAATGTCTTCCCGCAGGGAGTGGAATTGTTGGTTCCCTACGACAAGAGCAGCGATACCAGTGCTAGCCCCTGCAGCCCCCAAGCCTAGGAGTAGGGATAACGTTAGGGCAGTTACAACTTCCCGTTTATATCGGGAAGAAGAGGGAGAGGAGTCTAAAAAGTCATCTGACTTGTGATATGACAATTTGGGAAGAAGGTACACCTGAATGCAAAAGCTATTGGTACTTAGCAAAACATCACCTGAAACACATGGGGTTAAACCTGTGGAGCAGGCCCACACTGAATCATTGCCAGGGACAAACCAAGTTTTTTGCAATCGAAGAGCAATGTTACCTTTCTTGGTCCACAGTATATGCAGGCCTGCTGTGGAGGTTGAAGTTCTGTTATGAGGGAGGTACATAGTACAGAAAGAAGAGTTTAAACAGTATTTGCTAAAATTACCAACTATTCCGATACAACAGCCTTGCCCGATTATGGAGGTGACGGTTTGAGTGCCATTTGTCCAGCGACATGAAGAGGGAAGAGAGGAATGGTTGGTGAAGTCCTGAGAAGAGCCGGCGGCCTCGTAAAAAGGTGGCGTGGCGGAGAGGCAAAGCCAACAAGTGGTAGTCAGGTTTGGCTGTGTAGAATTGAGAAACTTGAAGGTAGAATTGATTAACTTCAAAAGAGGGTTGGGGAGGAGTTCATCCGAAGGAGCTAGGAAAGAGGAGAGGATGGCCTTGTTTTTTCCTACGGGGGGGGAGCGTGGGAGAGAAACGGTCAAGCGGATGGTGAAAAATTGCCAGGGTGGCTTCCGCCAAGGGTTCTGTCAGAATTATCATTCACACGTCCCCCCATCGAAGTCCAGTTTGCCAGGTGCTCCGTGGAAGATGGCGGCCCAGGGTGGTAAAAGAGATTTTGGGGGTTAATGGATCCCACAGCA